>JAODAL010019503.1:0-71827 GCA_025379985.1 Phyllomedusa bahiana | reverse complement strand
TTAGAGCATTTAAAACATTGTTTCTCAACTGCAGTAATCAAGACCCACCAACAGGTCAAGTTTTCAGGATTTCCTCAGTATTGCACAGGTGATATACTTACGATTTCCTCAATATTGCACAGTATTGTCAGTGCATGCTGTGGGAGATCCTGAAAACATGACCTGTTGGTCGCTCTTGAGGACTGGAGCTGAGAAACACTGATTTAAAAGGTTAAACCTCCTGGAGCAGAGATATCTCCGATCCCAGCTGTTGCAGCAGGAATCCCGTTTGGTATTATAGCTAAGCTCCTGCAGCAATTTTGTAGGTATACTGAGCGGCACCCATATGATCATTATGACAGATATATACATCTTGCGGAAACTAGCATGCCCTAGTAATCGATATATCGTCCATTTGTCATTAAGGGGTTAATAGATATACCTGACAGGAAGAGATAGAAGAAATAAACTCTAAATTGCCTAGAAATCACAGAGATATCTTTGGTTCCGTTCTTAGAAGAGTTTGTCTGTTTTGGATATAAAATTATTTCAGACCTTCTATTGACTGCTAGTATATCCCAATGGCACATCTTTGAAACCCAAAAAAACTGATTTAAACCATTAAAATCAATGACTTTTCCCATTTAATGATATATCATCCATTTTTAGAAATCTCAACCAAATAAGAACAAATTCCCAAAAGGGGGTTGGGGCTTTATATTAAACCCACACGGGGAAACCCTAAAAAAAACATTTATCTATCTTCATACATAAAAAACTTTGAGACTCTGGGTTTTCCCCAAAATTTGATAAAAAAGATCTTAAGCTGCCCAGACTTTCAACGGGGTCTCAAATGGGGCAGTCCATCCTATTTTTTACCTCTCAATCGAGCCAATAGGCCTCCCCTGGTCAACCGACCTCCATTATTCAAGAAAAAAAAAAAAAAACACCCAACCTAAAAGCCCCTTTATGAAAAGCCTGTGAGAGTGGGCCCGAGACGAAACACAAAGGGAAGCCCCCCTTTCCCTTTCCATCTGGGTTTAAAATAAATGTACACCAATATAACTTTTGTTTCTGCACACAAAAACTTTTCGAAAAAAAGTAGCAAACCGGGGTCCCACGGCGGGGCTGCGGCACACATGTAATTATACATGTACGCACACAGACCGCCGCCAGGGGCACTTTTTCTGCAAAAAAAGAGAAATACACTACGGGGGAAACCCCTAAAAACTTTTAGTTTATCTATCAACATGAAAAACTTTGAGACTCTCGTTCACAAATTTGACAAAAGATCTTAAGCTGCCCACGACTTTCAACGTGGTCTAAAATTGGGCGCCTTTTCCTACTTTACCTCTCAATCGACCAACAGGCCCTCCCGCTGGGTAAAACCGACCTCCATTTTTCAGAGAGAAAAAAAAAAAAAAACACCCAACCGCAAAGCTCCCTTTTTTATGACACCCTGTGAGAGGGGGCGGAGACAGAAACACAAAATGGAACACCCCTTTTTTCCATCTAGGAAAAAATCAATTTTACACCAAGTAAACGTTTGTTTTGCACACAAAAACATTTGAAAAAAACGTATGAAACCCCTGGGTGCCACTGGGGGGGGCTGCGGCACCATGTAATTATACATGTACGCACACAGACCGCCCCCAACGGCACATTTCTGAAAAAAAGAGCAATACCTACGTGGAAATCCCTAAAGAAGCTTTTTATGCTACTATATACATAAAAAACTTTGGACTCTGGGTTCACAAATTTGATCAAAAGATGCTTTAAGCCCCACGATTTTCAACGGGTCTCAAATCGGGCAGTCCTACCATTTTTTTACCTCCAATCGACCCAATCAGGCCTCCCGCGGGTAAACCCGACCCCATTATTCAGAGAGAAAAAATAAAAAACCCCCCAAACCTCAAAGCTGCCCTTCTTATGACAGCCTGTGAGAGGGGGCGGAACAGAAAACACAAAATGGAAGCACCCCTTCCCTTTTCCCATCTGGGTTTAAAATCAATGTCACCAAGTATAACTTTTTTTCTGCACACAAAAACATTTCTGAAAAACGTAGCAAACCGGGGTGCCACTGGCAGGGCTGGGGGGCACACAGTAATTAACATGTACCACACAGACGCCGCCAGCGGCACATTTCTGCAAAAAGAGAAATTCACTACTGGAAAAACCCTAAAGAAGCTTTATGCACTATCATACAAAAAAAAAACTTGAGACTCTCGGTTTCACAAAATTTTTTGATCAAAAGATGCTTAACGCCCCACTTTAAACGGGTCTCAAATCGGCAGTCCAAACCCTATTTTTTACCTCTCAATCGAGCCAACAGGCCCCCGCTGGGTCAAACCGACCTCCATTTTTCAGGAAAAAAAAAAAAAAAAACCCCAACTGAAAAGCTGCCCTTCTTATGACAGCCTGTGAGAGGGGGCGAGACAGAAACACAAAATGGAAGCCCCCCCTTTTTTTCCATCTATTTTTAAAACAATGTACACCCAAGTTAACGTTTGTTTTTTGCACACAAAAACATTTCTGAAAAAACGTAGCCCCCCCGGGTGAAAACTGGCAGGGCTGGGGCACAATAATAAACTGTACGCACACAACCGCCGCCAGCGGCCTTTCTGAAAAAAGAGCAAAAACACTACGGAAATCCCTAAAAAAGCATTTACTATCTATATACATGAAAAAATTTTGAGACCTCGGTTCACTAATTTAAAAAAGATGCAAAAACGCCAGACTTTCAACTGCTCAAACGGGCAGTCCATCCTATCTTTACCTCTCAATCGACCAAATCGGGCCTCCCCGGGGTAAACCCGCCTCCATTATTCAGAGAGAAAAAAAAAAAACACCCAACCTGCAAAGCGCCCTTCTTATAAGCCTGTAAAGAGGGGGGGGGAGACAAAAACACAAAATGGAAGCCCCCCTTTCCCTTTCCATCAAGGTTAAAATCAAGGGTCACCAATATAACTTGTTTCCTGCCCAAAAAAATTTTGAAAAAACGTAGCAAACCGGGGTCCACTGGCAGGGCTGGGGCACACATGTAATTATACATGTTCCCACAGACCGCCCCAGGGGACATTTCTGCAAAAAGAGCATACACTACGTAAAAATCCCAAAAAGAAGCATTTATGCTATCTATCAAAATGAAAAAACTTTGAGACTCTGGGTTCACAAAAATTGGGGACAAAGAGCTTAAGCCCCCAACTTTCACTTGGGTCTAAAACGGGCAGTCCTATCCTATCTTTACCTCTCAATGGGCCAACCCGGCCTCCCCGGGGTCAACCGACCTCCATTTTCAAGAGAAAAAAAAAAAAAACCCCAACCTGCAAAGCTGCCCTTCTTATGACAGCCTGGGAAAAGGGGGGGGAGACAGAAACACAAAAGGAACCCCCCTTTCCCCTTTCCATCTGGGTTAAAATAAATGTACACCAAGTATAACTTTTGTTTCGCACACAAAAACATTTCTGAAAAAACGTATGCAAACCCGGGGTGCCATTTGGCGGGGCTGCGGCACACATAAAAATTATACATGTACGCACACAGACCCCGCCAGGGGCACATTTCTGAAAAAAGAGCAATACACACGTGAAATCCCTAAAGAAGCATTTCAAATCTACATACATAAAAAAACTTTGAACCCCGGGTTAAAATAATTTTGATAAAAGGAGCTTAAGCTCCCCACGACTTTCACGTGGTCTCAAATCGGGCAGTCCTATCCTATCTTTCCCTCTAAATCACCCAAAACAGGCCCCCCCGCGGGGTCAACCCCTCCATTATTCAAAGAAAAAATAAAAAAACACCCAACCTGAAAGCTGCCCTTCTATGACAGCCTTGAAGGGGGCGGAGACAGAAACACAAAATGGAAGCCCCCCCCTTTTCCCATCTAGGTTAAAATCAATGTACACCAAGTAAACGTTTGTTTCTTGCACACAAAAAACATTTCTGAAAAAACGTATCAAACCTGGGTGGCCACGGGGCAGGGCTGCGGCACACATGTAATTTACATTTACGCCCCACAGACCCCCGCCCGGCACATTTCTGAAAAAAGACAATACACTACGGGGAAAATCCCTAAAGAACATTTAGCATCTATCATACATGAAAAAACTTTGAGACTCCGGTTCAAAATTTAATAAAAAGATGCTTAAGCGCCCACGACTTTCAACGTGGTCCAAATGGGGCAGTCCAATCCTTCTTTCCCTCTCAATCAGCCAATCGGGCCTCCCCGGGGGTCACCGCCTCCATTATTCGGGGAAAAAAATTAAAAAACCCCCAAACCCTCAAAGCTCCCTTTCTTAGACAGCCTGTGAGAGGGGCGGAGACAAAACAAAAAATGGAAGCACCCCCTTCCTTTCCATCTAGGTTTAAAAAATCAAGGGTACACCAAGTAAAAACCTTTTTGTTTCGCACACAAAAACATTTCTGAAAAACGTATGCAAACCTGGGTGCCATGGCAGGCTGCGGCAACTTTAAATTTAAATACATGTAGCACACAGACCGCCGCCAGGGGGCACATTTCTGCAAAAAGAGCAATACACTACGTGGAAACCCCAAAAAAGCTTTTATGCTTTACAACAGAAAAAATTTTGAGACTCTCGGTTCACATAATTTTGATCAAAAGATGTTTAAAGCTGCCCACGACTTTCAACGTGGTCTCAAATCGGCAGTCCACCATCTTTACCCTCAATCGACCAATCAGGCCTCCCCGGGGTCAACCGACCTCCATTATTCAGAAGAAAAAATAAAAAACACCCAAACCCCCTGCAAAGCTGCCCTTCTTAGACCCCCTGTGAAGTGGGCGGAACAGAAACACAAAAGGGAAGCCCCCTTTCCTTTCCATCTATTTTAAAAATCAATGTACACCAAGTAAACGTTGGGTTTCTGCACAAAAAAAACATTTCTGAAAAAAACGATGCAAACCTGGGGCCACTGGCAGGGTTTGGGGACACATGTAATTATACAGTACGACACAACCCCGCCAGGGGCACTTTCTGAAAAAAAGGGGCAATACACTACGTGGAAATCCCAAAAAGAAACATTATGCATCTATCTACATGAAAAAACTTTGAGACCTCGTTCACAAATTTGATCAAAGATGCTTAAGCTCCCCACGACTTCAACGTGGTCTCAAATGGGGCAGTCCTATCCTATTTTTTACCTCTCAATCGACCCAACAGGCCCCGCTGGGTCAACCCCTCCAATTCAGAAGAAAAAATAAAAAACCCCAACCTTCAAACTGCCCTTTCTTATGACAGCCTTGAGAGTGGGGGGAGACAGAAACACAAATGGAAGCACCCCTTCCCTTTTTCCATCGGGTTTAAAATAAAGTACCCCAAGTATAACTTTTGTTTCTGCCAAAAAAAACATTTTTAAAAAAAACGTATGAAAAACCGGGGTCCCCTGGCAGGGCTGCGCACACATGAAATTATACATGTACCCACAGCCCGCCCCCCAGGGGCACATTTCTGCAAAAGAGAAAATACACTAATGGAAACCCCTAAAAAAATTTATGCTATCTATCAACTGAAAAAAACTTTGAGACTCCGGTCACATAATTTATCAAAAGATGTTTTAAGCGCCCACGACTTTCAACTTTCCTCAAACGGGCCGTCCTATCCTATCTTTACCTCCAATCGACCAATCAGGCCTCCCGCGGTAAACCCGACCCCCATTATTAAAGGGGAAAAAAAAAAAAAAACACCCAACCTGAAAAAGCTCCCCTTTCTTATACAGCCTGGAGAGTGGGGAGACAAAACACAAAAGGAAGCCCCCCTTCCCTTTTCCATCTAGGTTAAAAATCAATGTACACCAATAAAACGTTTGTTTCGCACAAAAAAAACATTTCGAAAAAACGTTGCAAACTGGGTCCACTGGCGGGCTCGGCACACATGTAATTATACATGTACGCACACAGACCGCCGCCACGGCAATTTCTGCAAAAAGAGAAAAAAAACTACGTGGAAAACCCCAAAAAGAAGCATTTATGCTATCTACATACTGAAAAAACTTTGAGACTCTCCGGTCACATAATTTGATCAAAAGTCTTAAGCTGCCCACACTTTCAACGGGTCTCAAATCGGGCGTCCTATCCTATCTTTCCCTCTCAACGGCCAACACCCTCCCGCTGGGTCAACCGACCTCCATTATTCGAGAGAAAAAAAAAAAAAAAACCCCCAACCTGAAAAGCCCCCTTCTATGACAGCCTGTGAGAGTGGGCGGAGACAAAACACAAAGGGAAGCACCCCTTTTTTTCCCATCTAGGTTAAAATAATTACACCAAGTTAACGTTTGTTTCTGCCACAAAAACTTTTCTGAAAAAACGTACCCAAACCTGGGTGCCACTGGCAGGGCTGCGCACACATGAAATTAACATGTACGCCCCAAAGCCCGCCGCCAGGCACATTTCTGAAAAAGGCAATACACTACGTGGAAACCCCTAAAGAACATTTATGCTATCTATATACAGAAAAAACTTTGGACTCTCGGTTCACAAATTTTGATCAAAAGATGCTTAAGCTGCCCCCGATTTTTCAACGGGGGTCTCAAATCGGGCAGTCCTATCCTTTTTTTTTACCTCTCAATGAGCCAATCAGGCCCCCCCTGGGTCAACCGCCTCCATTATTCAAGAGAAAAAAAAAAAAACCCCCAACCCTGCAAAGCTGCCCTTCTTATGACAGCCTTGAAGGGGGCGGAACAGAAACAAAAAAAGGGAAGCCCCCCTTCCCTTTTCCACTGGGTTAAAATCAATGTACACCAAGTATATTTTTGTTTCGCCCCCAAAAAACATTTCTGAAAAAACGTATGCAAACCGGGTGCCACTGGCAGGGGCTGCGGCACACGTAATTATACATGTACGCACACAGACCGCCGCCAGCGCACATTTCTGCAAAAAGAGCAATACACTACGTGGAAACCCCTAAAGAAGCATTTATGTATCTATCATCCATAAAAAAAACTTTGGACTCTCGGTTCCAAAATTTTTGATCAAAAATGTTTAAAGCTGCCCACGCTTTAAAAACCGGGGTTTAAAATCGGCAGTCCTATCCAATCTTTACCTCTAAAACGACCAACGGCCTCCCCCGGGTCAACCGACCCCAAATTTTTCAGAGAAAAAAAATAAAAAACCCCAAAACCTCAAATGCCCTTCTTATACAGCCTGTGAATGGCGGAGACAAAAACACAAATGGAACACCCCCCTTCCATCTAGGTTAAAATCAATTACACCAAAGAAATCTTTTGTTTTGCACCCAAAACATTCGAAAAAACGTATCAAACCTGGGTGCCACTGGCAGGGCTGCGGCCACAATGTAATTATACATGTCCCCCAACAGACCGCCGCCAGGGGCACATTTCTGCAAAAAAGCAATACACTACGGGGGAAACCCCAAAGAAGCATTTTTTTGCATCTACATACATAAAAAAAACTTTGAGACTTGGTTCACAGACTCTCGGACCACGTTGAAAGTCGTGGGCACTTAACATCTTTTGATAAAATTATTGAACCGAGAGTCCAAAGTTTTTTCATTATATAGATAGCATAAAAGCTTCTTTAGGTTTTCCACGTAGGTATTGCCTTTTTCAAAAATGTGCCCTGGCGGCGGTCTGTGTCGTACATGTATAATTACTTTGGGGGGCCCCAGCCCGCCATGGCCCCAGGTTTGCATTTTTTTTTTTTCCAAAAATGTTTTTGTGTGCAAAAAAACTTTATACTTGGTGTAATGTTTTTTAACCAGATGAAAGGGAAGGGGTGTTTCCCTTTTTGGTGTTTCTGTCTCCGCCCACTCCACAGGCTTCTAAGAAGGGCAGCTTTGCGGTTTGGGTGTTTTTTTTTTTTTTTTTCTCTCTGAATAATGGAGGTGGGTTTTGACCCAGCGGAGGCCTGATTGCTCGATTGGAGGAAAAGAAGATAGGACTGCCCGATTTGAGCCCCCTTGAAAGCGGGGGCACTTAAAAACTTTGTCAATTATGTAAAACCGAGAGTCTCAAAGTCATATTCAACCCAACCCGAATTTACCAGACAGGAAAAAGGAGGTTTTTCATTTACATATTACTGGCAGACCGGTGATTGGTTGCCCAATTTTCTTTAAAGGGGTTGTCCTCAGCTATTTTTCTTCAAAAAAATTGTTCAACCCAAAAATTTAACATTGATATTTAGTTTTGGGAACCGAAATTATTTTGGGCGATATCTTTTATAATATGTTTAATGAAAATCAATAAAAAAAGGAGTTGTCTCTCTACAAAGATTAGCTTTAAACATGTATGGATAAGTAAGACTTTCCAAATATATTGCTTTGTTGAGGAAATAAGAAACTTTTTATTTGTTTTAGGCACACACAGGTCGGCACCTGAAAGCAAGGAGTAACGTCACCACAGGTCACTGCTGGCAGCTTGAGAACAGAGTGTGTTATCTTTAACAAACTGAGGGGACTAATTACGTGTTTACTTTGGGGGAGAGAGCTTCAGAGCTCATAGATTAGATCTCCTGCTCTCATGTCTGTGCAATTAGAAGAGCTGTGAATATGGAGTTGATATGCTAATCACTGCTATAGAGCCATCCACAACCTAACCAGGAAGAGACAAGATGCATGAATCTAAAACTGCTTACGGTTCTGAAACTGCATGGTGAGACATCTTTAACGGTATATTCACATGTCGGCATGGAATCCTATTCAGAAATCCAAGACTTTACCTTGAATCTGTTTCTGCTGAGGATTTTAACTTTGCAAAGGCGGGTTTCATCTCTGTTTAGGATGCGTGTTAGCCTATTTCAAAGGGGACAATCTCCATGTCTTCCTGAAGTAGAATCCCAGCAGAATCAGATTCAAGGAATGGACATTCATATTCTTTTTTTTTTTTTTTTTTCACTCCACTGAACAACACTAGTTCTAAGACTATGGCTGAATGGCTATGCTAAAATGCCGTCGGTTTTTGGTGCAGATTATGCATTTGGTATTTGGGTTTCGGACAGCCCTTTAACATTGAAGTATAATATGGCGGATTATAGAACATGTTCAATAAGCTGGTGGGTTTAAAATCCGACAATAATAAATCCAAACTGTGTAGACTATGGGCACTGGTTTACAGTTGGATTTTTGTGGATTCTAAATACTGAATCAAACCAAAAACCAGTGTTGTATAGACATGGCCTAAGGATTCAGACAATATTTTAAACTGATAAATTTACAAGTCTGAAGAAAAGGACTCACACGAACTAGATTTTCATACAGAGGCAAGTTATTTTTTAAACTGTTATCCTTAATTTTTCAACTTGCAAATGAGCCCTTTATGCATCATCTTCGATAAGGTGAAAAAAAGGTCACAAACTCAACTCAGGTCTATCTGCTGCTCTCTCGTTTTTTTCCCCTCTCATCAAATGTCTAAGAAACACAATAAACATCTCAGAGCATCACCAGAGGGCATGGAGACTCCCAGAAACCACCAACCATTTGCATGATTTTTTTCACTGTATGGCAAATAGGACTGACCAGTAACTATACTCACACATTGCATATATTTTATGGTTTGATGTTGAGGTTCTGATCATGAACTTTTCTCCTGGAAAACCATTTCTCCAAATTGCGTTTGAAGCGAAGCAACTTAAAGGAGTTTTGCCACGATGTAATGTTGAAGTGGGATGCTCCAAAATGGGTTTTAATCACTTTTCTAAATATATGCGATTACAAAAAGTGAAGCCTCTGAGAGCTACAGCATTGCTCAGTCCCCCTTAGTTTCCTGACTGTTTCCATTAGACACAACCAGGACACTGACAGGAGCTGATCTAGCCGCGCTTGCATGTTTGCACTTCTTATCTGATGAGAGGGAACATGAAGAAGCTTGCAAGGGGCTCGGGAGAAATGTGCAGTGTATGAGGCTGTCTGCTGTATAAAGAATCACCTGGTTGTAATGTAATTATTTGAGTAAACTTTACAGACGCTTCCTGCTTCCTCGCTCTCTGCTCATCCCCTTCCTGTCCCTCATGACTCAGCATGCTTTGTTTATCTTCTCTCCTGAGCAGATAAGAGGCAAGGAACTCACTTGGTGGCAAAACCCCTTTAAGTGCAGCAGTTATCTTAAATTTTAAGGCAGCATGGTGAAACATTAACTTTTCAACTTGTAAATGAGCCCTTTATGCATCATCTTCGATAAGGTGAAAGAAAGGTCACAAACTCAACTGAGGTCTATCTCCTGCTCTCTCATTTTTTCCCCTCTCATCTCAGAGCATTATCAGAGGGCATGGAGACTCCTAGAAACCACCAACCATTTGCATGATTTTTTTCACTGTATGGCAAATAGGACTGACCAGTAACTATACTCACATATTGCATATATTATATGGTTTGGTGTTCAGGTTCTGGTCATGAACTTTTCTCCTGGAAAACCATTTCTCCAAATGGAGTTTGAAGCTAGGCAAGTTAAATGCAGCAGTTATATTGAATTTTAAGGCAATATGGTGGAACTATTTTTGTGGACAATACTAATCCTTTATGGACTACAAGATTCAGGAAGACTGGTTTTCGAAGAAAACAAAAAAACAAAAAAGACCAAAGGATAATGTATCTATAAGCGGAGGTGCCCTTCAGGGAAATGTATTGAATAAATGTCTTTTAAACCGCTTGTAAATATCCTATTGCCTGACTGCCATTATGACCATGAAACGATAATGAGGCATGAAAGAAATATATTTCCATTTTCCGATGACAACATTAGTCCTTCATAAGCAAAGTGAAATATTTATTAGTCAAATGTGCTTTATCTTTGCCGGAGATAGAAAAAAATGAACAAAAACTGTTTATAATAAAAACAGATTGAATGCAGAGGTAAAATCTGGTTGGCTGATTTTATTGCTTATTATTAAATCCTGGCAAAACAATTATTTTTTTCTTTTCATTAGGAAGACACCCAAATTAAAACTATGCCCCGGAGCCGTAATGTTTACAGTAGTGATTAAAACCGGGATACCGAGATGCATAGGGAGATTTGACATCGGCATAATCCAATTAATTCACATTGTTCAATCTTTCACTGACAAATATTTTTACAATGATATTTTCGCAACAAAGACTTCGCGTCAGAGGTATCAGCAGATAGACGTCTTAGCCAGGATGAACCCACCACAATAGGCTGCCTGTTACATTGTTTTGAAGACATGTGATGCAAACATTAAGATACAGTTAATTATAGTAATTATTGCAGGAAATATTCTTAATTGCACTAAACTGCGTGAGGTGTGTGCGCATGGTTTAGATTTAAGTTTGCTGTCTCTAACAGACCTGGTTTTTAGCAGCACTATACTCCAATCTTGACTCTTGACCCTCATTGCTTTCATTTAGAAATTATACTTTCGAAAAGTTGCTTAAAACATGCTGCCATATTTCACCATCAACATAGACAGGGATTCTTTACTGTAAGAGTGGTGAGACTATGGAAATCGCTGCCACAAGAGGTTGTGATGATGGATTAATTGCACAAGTTCAAGAAAGGCTTAGATGCCCATCTTGTAAAATATAATATTACAGGTTATGGGGAATAAATTCTGGAGATAAGACAGTGAGAAAGGGATTTATTTTGGAGTCAGGAAGGAATTTCTCTCCTTGTATGGGGCAATTAGCATCCGTTTCATAGAGGTTTTTGCCTTCTTCTGGTTCCACACTGTAGGGTTATAGGTTGGACTTGATGAAGTGGTGTCTTTTTCCATCATTATTTATAATGTTAGTATATTATGTCACTTCAGAAGTTCAGTGAACGATGAAGAAATTGGGTAAAAAAAAATAAGTAAATAAAAAATTCATGGAAATTATCTATCATGAATATGCTGTGTGAAGGTTAGCTTGCTAGACAGCACCTAAATGATCATGTTGGATCTGTAAACTCATAGGTAGATATTTAGGGTGACATTTAGAATGCACCAGAATGTATGAACCTGTCCTTCTGCAGTTCATACATACAAGTGCCTTGTAGTGCCAATACGACAAGTCAGGCTCAGGCAGACCACCTTTAACCTGGTCTGGCTGTTCTAACTGTTTTGCATCTAAATTTGGTGTCAAAGAATCATAAATGTGTCTACTTCTAAGAATGTGGTGCGACACAAGTGTCTTTGGCGCAGTACAAAGGCACTTATTGTGCCAAAGTTTGGAGTGCACCTGTTCATACATTCTTTTTGGCTCAAATTACACCAGAAAACTGGTGCAGTCCCGTCCATACATGTCGCCCTTAGTAGTTATTCAGGTGCTGTTCTAGTAATTTACTGCAGTGACTAGATGCATAGTGCATGAACACTAAGGCTATGTCTACACAGCATTGGTTTTTCATTTGATTTTCAGCGGATTCATATTTAGAATCCTCCGAAAATCCCACTGTACCCAGTACTTTGTAGACCTCAGTAGAAAATTAGTGCTATAGTCTACACAACACGGATTTTCTACTGTAGCTGTCGACCAGCGGAATGTAGAACATGTTCTATCTTCTGCCAGATTCCCGACGGATTCCTGTAACTTCAATGAACGGGGCCAAAATGCGACCACTTTTTTTGCGCAAAAACCACAACAAAAACCGCGGTGCAGCGAAGTTAAAATACTGTTGGATTTTCAATGGTATTTTAACCTAGCTGTGTAGACATAGCCTAAAGGAATTTTCATAATTGCCAAGTGCTCTGTTGGTCAGTGTTGTCAATTGATCAAGTGTGGTCATCTTGGTTTTGAAACTTCTGTACCTATACTGCATAACTATAGGTATAGCTGCAATAGGGCCCAGAGCTCAAGGGGACCCAGTCAGATTTAAAAACATTGATCCTTTTCAGCGAATACTAAGTTGGTATGGTATGGATTGGTGTACTATGTGGTTTTTCTGATGTTATTATCCTTTCACTTAATTATTGCTATAATTATTGTGGCAAAAGTTTCAGTTTGTTGTCACCAAGCAGTGGACCAATCTTATTCTGCTATAGCTCTTTAAGAATTCTATTTGTGCTCCTTACAAGGTAACATGGGTGCTGGTCACTTTTTAACCTCATGTTATTTCTAAGTCCAATATTCTGTGAGGATTAATTCATGATATTTGTATCAGAAATTTTCTGGATAGACCTAGATTTAGATTTGTTCGTCATCATCAGCCACCTCTAGAGGGAGCTTACTGTATACTATTACACATTGATGTCAGTGCTAAAACAGTATACTGTAAGCTCCTTCTACAAGTGACTGGAGAGAAATCTTTATGTCTAACGCTGGGATATTTGGGTGTCTGTATAAAAAATTAGCTTTGACCAATATAAAAATATAGTAAAAAATTAATCAGCACAGCATTTTTGAGCTATTTACTGTTGGTGTTGAATAGCTGACATTCTCTGTAAAGGAAAGTATTATCATTTTTTTCTTATTATAATATGGGACCGAAGAGTAACAGCATACGAGAATCCATCTGAAAGCATTTAAATTAAAAAAAAAAATTATATAAAAAGAAAAAAGGTATGTATTCATATTTTCCAATGCCTGGTGGTGAAGATCAGTGTTATCTCCGCTAATAAACACAGCAAAAGCGGCTTTTGTTACACGAGATCAATATTTCTTGATGAATAGACTAATATCTGCTGTACGTCGCAATTCACAGCATTATATGTAAATAGCCGGATAATTAATAAGGTGGTTTCTGGGAGTCTCCACGCCCTCTGATGATGCTCTGAGATGTTTATTGTGTTTCTTAGACATTTGATTAGAGGGTAAAGAAACGAGAGAGCAGCAGATAGACCTGAGATGAGTTTGTGTCCTTTCTTTCACCTTTTCGAAGATGATGCATAAAGGGCTCATTTACAATCCAAGCCCCAGATAGCATTCACTTATCCCAAAAGCATTCTTCTACACGGGAAAAAAGAAGGAACTTTGAAGTGCATGAAAAATTAGATATTCAACTGACCACAATCAATTCTGAAACACTGCACAAAATTAATTACAGTTTTGCATCAGAGGCAAGAATGGTGATTCCAGACAGCCAGTGTCATTTTTCTTTAGTGCTACAATATACAAGCCATTTAAAAGGCTCGATCTGTTCCCACCCTCGAGTCTAAGGCCTATCACACTCTGTGAACTACAAATGATTAACTCCAAATTATTCAAGAGATTACAGACATTTCAACCTGAATAAAATTTGCAGCCAGTCACGGCAACTACTGAAGGACGGATCGGATGCTGTTTATCAAAATCTAGTCACAGTGTAACTGACAGAGCCCAGATAAATGGTTTTGTAATCTTACTGTGCTATGAAAACAGCCTGCATATTCCACTCTTCTAATTTCTATCTGTTTTTAATTGCTTGCTTTGAATTTGCATTTTTCTACAATTGACATTGAGGATTTATGGTGCTCTTATGACTTGTCCTATAGATAGGGGCCCATTTGACAGAAGGCTGCAGTGTTTATGGGGTTTTAGAGTAGAATGTTTGCATAGATTGGAGGAAAATGGCTTTGAAGTGATATCTGTTGTTCTTGGGTGCTGCTGGCAAATCACTTTCTTTTTTGTATTTTTAGGCTAAAACTTTTTTAGGGTTAGAGCCTGAATTTAGAACAGAATGACATCTGTACAAGCATTACTAACTAGGACATGGTGGTGGCATGTGCTGTGTAACATTATTTTGTATTGGCACTAGCAATTTTTAATGGTTTTATAGGTCCCAGCTAATCCATGGCTCTCATCTCATCGCATCAGGTGCTCTTTGCTAATTTAAAATGTGATGCTCAACTTAAAAGGGTGTTCCCATCCTGGCATATGCGATCAAAGTGTGATAGGTGCATACCTCCCAAATGTCCCTATTTTGGAGGCACAGTCCCTATTTTTACCCTTGTACCTCTTAGCTCTATAAATGTCCCTCTTTTGCATTTGGAAAATAGATTTGCGTCAATTAACTGACTATCTTGCTTTAAAAAGTATCTGATTGCTTCCTTGCTGTACATTACATACTGTAACAACTTAATATGTCAGCATTGGATACAATGCAATTCTGAAAATCTATCCATTTTTAGCTATCTTAAAAGTTGGCATATGTGTGTTTGGGCAAGGTTAGAGGCGTGTCTTGGTATGATGTCATGTGTTTGGCCTGGTTAGAGGCGGGCCTGATGTATCCCTCTTTGCAATCTCTAAATGTTGGGAGGTATGTAACTGTGTTTTCCACCTTTGGAACAGGCCCCGAAGGTTGGTCACTCTTGTGCACAACTCTCCCCTTCATTCTATGTAAGTTACGAGCATAGCTGAGTGGCGTGCTCTGCTGAACACACAAATATCCTTTTGATTGGAATACCCTTTTAATTCCTTACTGCTACAGCCAGTTTTGACGTTCCTGACAGAGCCTCATTTTTTTAAATCTGACATGTGTCACTTTATGTAGGAATAACTTTTCGATGCTTTTAACTAGTCATGTGATTCAGAGATTCACATTGTGCTTTAAGTTAGTTACAAATTTTGGTCCATTCACTTGTTTATTTGTGAAAATATCAAAATGTCGGGGAAAATTTTGAAAAATTAGCTGTTTTCAAAGTTCAAATATTTCTGCATGTAAGACAGATAGTTGTTCCACACAAAATAGTTTATAACTAGTATCTTCCATATGTTTACTGGAGTTTGGCATCATATTTTAAATGTCTTTTTTTGTTTTTTACAACATTAGAGAGCTTAGAAATTCAGTAGTTATTTTTCACATTTTCAAGAAAATTAGCAACAGATTTTTTTTTAAGGACCAGTCCAATTCTTGGCTTTGATGGGCCTGTATGTTAGATACCCAGGAAGTTTAACAGAAATTAAAACAAAGTGGAGGTGAAATTTAAAAATTTCACTTTTTTTGCTTTTTTGCAGATTTTTATCTATTATTCACCGAAACACGGTAGATCAGACCAGGTAAATGCAACTCAACATTGATTCCCTCAATTCTGCCGTTTTTAGAGATATCCCATACATGGCCCCAGTACACTATTTGGCTCAACCAGAAGACTCAGAATAAGAGGAGCACCTACTGGACTTTGAGGTCTTATTTACACCATTTAGGTGCCATTACAGGTTTGCAGACACCCTAAGGTGCTAAAGCTTAATAAACACCGCTAAAAAAAAACATATTGGAAACTATACCCCTTGAGGAATATATACAGGGGTGTAGTGAGTATATCGACCCCACAGTTGTTTCAGGATTTTTTTTAGCAATAGAATGTGAATATTAAAAAAAAATAAAAAATCCCAAGATCTGCAATTTTAGCTTAAAATGTTTCATTTTTACAAGGAATCCTGGAAAAAAGCACCCCAAAATTTGTTACACAATTTCTTCCAAGTTTGGCAATACCCTAACTGTGGGTGTAAACTGCTGTTTGGGCACATGGCAGAATGTACAAGGGCGGGAGCACTATTTGGCATTTGGAAGGCAGATTTTGGTGGGTTCCATGCCGCATATGCAAAGCCCCTGAAGTACCAGAACAGGTGCAACCTTCCAGAAGTCACCCCATCTTGGATCCAACACCCCTCAGGTAAGTCATCTAGGGGTGTGTTGTGCATTTTGGGTGAACGGTGTTACACAGTTTTTATAGTATTGGGCCATGAAGAAGAGGGGGAAAAAAATGCAGTTATTTTTTGGGCTTCCTAAATGACAGAATAACTTTCCTATGCGGGTTGGTACAATTACATCTATATCAATTATATTTAGTTTTTTATGTTTTATTACTTTTACTTTTGCATTTATAAAAAATTGTGTTTTTAGGTCATCACAGTCTAAAAGCCATAACCTTTAATTTTTCTGTATATGGAGCTGATAAAGGGCTTGTTTTTTGCAGGATGAGTTGACTTTATATTGGTACCCTTATGGGGTTCATATGATGCTTTGATCGCTTTTTATCAAGTTTTTTGTGAGTCATTTTGAACAAAGTACAGCATTCATGGTACTGTTTTATTTTTATTTTTTACAGCGGTCACCATGCAGTATAAATGACATGCTAGCTTTACTCTAATACGGTAAATGCAATTACAGCGATACCCAATTTGTATATTGTGGCAGAGTGACCTTGTGCAGTTGCAAGTTTCTGCCACTACGTGGAATTTAGCAGGATACCTGCTACAGACGTTCCACCGAAAACCTGGGTTCTGTGGGGGAAGGAAACTTTTTGGTTTCAGTAACAATAGGTTACTGACACAGATATCTAGTATGGCTGCCTTGCAGCCAGGTATGGGTTTCCGTTCCCGACCCGGTCATAGCGTTGGGTGGGAGGCCGTCCCCACATTCCAGTGCCAGGTCTTACTAGGCCTATTAAAAGGCTGGTACTCCAGGTGAGCAAGGGGCGTGGTTACTACCCGGATATTTGGAGCAGCAGAGCTGGGAAGAGAGCTCTGGCCCCCAGAGGCTATAGGAAAGCCTGGTACAAAGTAAGCACTGTAATTTTGAGGTGCTGTGCGATAGGCACAGACCTCTAGAAAGAGAGGGACTCTGTGTGTGAGTTAGTGACCAGACGGCCGAGGATTTACTTTTATGCATTTTGTTTTTTCTGTAAACTGTGTTCCTCAATAAAGTTGGCTGAGGCCAGTTTGAAATATTCCCCTGTGTCGTAAGATCTTTTGCCAATACCGTTCTACCAAGGACGGCGATCCAAAAGCTAAGCAGGAATCCCCAAGACGGACCAAGAGGGTGTCTCAGAGCTAAACGGTAGCTTACAATATTTTTTATGTTTTACTGCTTTTACACAATAGAAACTCTTTCATTGGAAAAGAAAAATGTTTTTGCATTGCCATAGTCTGAGAGCCATAACTTTTTAATTTTTTTGTTTATGGAGCAGTGTATGGGCCTGTTTTTTGTGGGATGTGTTGACGTTTTAATTGGTATATTTTTTTTGAGGGGCAAGGCTTTTTGTTCGCTTTTAAATCAGTTTTTTGGAAGGCCGGATGAAGAAAATACTGCAATCCTAGTAGTGTTTTTTATTTTTGTCTTTAACAACGCTCACTGTGCAGTATATATGACAAGTTAGTTTTACATGGATCAATACAAATATGGCAATACCGAAATTATATAGTTTTTTTTATGTTTATGCGCTTTAAGAAATAAGAAGCCTAGTGGTTGCATGATCCACATAGAACCTTCGATGGGCCATGTCACTTGCCAAAGCCATTATTTTGGTTCATTACCAGGCTTCACTTCCTCACCATGCAGTATATATGACAAGTAAGTTGTACTCCGTGGGTCAGTACAATTACGGCAATACCCAAATTATATAGGTTTTTTTATGTTTAAGCGCTTTAAAAAAAAGTGTTTTTATTGTGTGAAACAATGTTTATACATTGCTGTCTTCTGATAACCATAGCCTTTTTATTTTTCTGTTTACAGAGAAGTGTAAGGACTTTTTGTTTGCAGGATAAACTTATGTTTTCATTGGTACCACTTCAGCATTTATATGACTGTTTGATCGCTTTTTATTTAATTTTATGTGCTGTGAAATGAAAATCCCAATTCTGTCCTTCCTTCTGTCTTACCCTTGATCACGGCAGCTTAGGGGTTAGTCGCCCACAGTCAAAGGGAGCTCCAATCGTGGGCGACATTACATGAGGCCAGCTGTAATATACAGCTGGTCCTATCTTGCGATCGTGAGGGCCCCACTTGAGAGACCCCATGATGTCCAGGTACGGCCAATGTCGGGAAGGGGTTAAATACTGGTAGGAAACAAGGGATATAAGCAAACCCCCAAACTTTTTGGATAGTCGAGGAGGGACACTTATGATTCATTGAGACGTTTATATAGTTTGTTTTTTTCACATATATCTATAGAATTCTATGGTTTTCTTTTACAAACTAGCACAAAATCAAACCAGTGAGATGCCAGAAGGAACCAGGGAGATGCTTTTTGGGGCAAAATAGTAAGCTTATTTATGTAAAAAGAACGTACATTTTAGGAGTAAAGAGGGATGAGGGATTTAGGTCAATTATAGGGACTATCCCTCCAAAAAGGGACATTTGGGAGGTATGGATATGAAGATGCTAAATGTGAGCCTTTTATTTTAATGAACATCTCTTTACCTAATGTTTACAAAGTCTTCAGTGTCCTGAATCTAGAGAAAATGATCTTCCTGATAAATCTTTATGGATTTGTGTTTTTTTATGCACTGCCAGGTTTCATCTTTTAAGGATCGATTGTTCTTAACATATTTAAAAAAAAAAACAGACATGTAACAGCTAACAGTGAGCTGTTGAAACTCACCAACAAACTGAGGTACAACTGCAATCTCAGTGAGACAATGGGCAGCAGAGACACCTGGCAGACCTAAGCCCATCTACAGGCGGACCAGATGTGTAACAGCTACCAGTGAGCTGCTGAAATGCCCCAGCAGACTAAGGCAGGAGTGCAATCTCAGCAAGACAGATTAGCAGCAGAGACACCCAGCAGACCCAAGCCCGTCTACAGGCAGACCAGTTGTGTAGCAGCTACCAGGAGACTGAGGTTTGACTGCAATGTCAGTAAGACAGATGAGCAGCAGAGACACCCCAGAAGACCAAGACCATCTCTAGGTTGACCAGATGCATCAAGGCTAACAGCAAGCTGCTGAAACGTCCCAGCAGACTGAGGCATGACTGCAATCTCAGCAAGACAGATGAGCAGCAAGGACTCCCCAGTAGATCTAAGCCCATCTCCAAGCTTACCGAGTGTAATATGCTAATCAATGAGCTACTACCTGGGATATGATATTCATAATGCTGCTTTCCATTACAGTTCAAAATCCCAATATGGTCAATATTGTTTTTTTCAGATTGGCCGTAAAGAGAAACAATGTGAACGCTGAAGTTCACTAAAGTATGAAGGTGAACTAAATAGACCTGTGCAAAGCTACCGTAAGTAATTTTGCTGGTGGGTTATAGTAATAAAAAAATGACATTGTCCAGTAAGTTAAAAAAGCATGGCCTATGTACAGTATGACATGACCCTGTCTGCACATTCAATAGTCTTGCTAACCTACTTATCTCTACCCATCTATTTATCCTCAAACTATTGGATAACTCTGCAGTTTGGTGAAAATGAAAATTCACCTTAAGCATGAGATCAGCAGGAATGAGAAGAAGCACAGTGCTGCATGATCCACACAGAACCTTGGATGGGCCATGTCACTTGCCAAAGCCATTATTTTGGTTCATTGCCAGGCTTCACTTCCTTCTGGTTTTTATACCAGAGGTACAGACGAATCCTTGAATTCTATGCACAGAGAAACAGCGAGTATAGTCAATACAAACAGTTACAAAATGTCCCCACCCTAGATCACTGACCACTCAGTTCCTGCCACCAATAGTATCACCCAGCCTCAACTCTTTTGAGTTATATTGAACCAATAAGTCCAAATTCTAAAAGCATTGGCAGACCACAAATGTATTGTTTCCAAAGACTGCTGATAGCAAACTGTCAGTGTCTGGGGAAAGACAGATCTATAGAGAGCTGTCTACTGTGGCGCTCTGCAACTTCCACACTTTGTGCCATATCAGCAATTTAAACCTTCTGAACATTTTCCTCCCAGAAGTGTCAGGATTTCTAGAAAATCAGTGATTATGTCTTCCAGCTTTCATCTGCTTTTAAAGTGTCAGAGGACCACAGCAGGAGTTAGGATACCCCCCAGTTCACCCTTCGAGGATGAGGACATAGTAATTGCACTTTTATTCCATCTTAAGATCACTAGTTTATTTGCCAGTAACTCAACTCCAAAGTAACATTTCTGAATGCTTATTGCAGTTACAGTAAAATATGAGAAAAAAGTATTTATTTAATTTCCATTTACCATAACGGCAAGTCAAATG
Source organism: Phyllomedusa bahiana (assembly GCA_025379985.1). NCBI lineage: Eukaryota > Metazoa > Chordata > Amphibia > Anura > Hylidae > Phyllomedusa > Phyllomedusa bahiana. The sequence goes on along the minus strand of JAODAL010019503.1, from coordinate 51,067 downwards.
TAACCCTTCACGTGCGGGCTGCAACTGCATGCTTACAAGTTTAGAATGAATGTAAAAGATTGCAGAAACAATCTGTTTACATATTCAATTAGACATATTCATACCTCCTGAAATATAAAATGGGTTATCCACTTCAATTTTTTTTTTTATTACTAACCTACTAGTGCCCATTTAAAATAAAAAAAATTATATTCCCTTCAGCTCTGTTCCAACGCTTTGCTGTTCTTGTTCTCCCCATCTTTTGTTTACTCCTTCCAAATGCGGACATCGCTTCTGATTGGCTGCAGTGGTCATGTGACAGCTCCCTTCCGAATGGTGACGTTAGCCAATAGAACGGGACAACTGCAGCCAATCAAAAGCTACATTGGTGATGTCTCCATTAGGAAGAAGTAAACAGAATATTGGAGAGTGAGGATGGAGCAACACTGGAACGTAGTATACATTTTTTTTATTTTAAAATGGGCACTAGCAGGCTAATATTAAAAAAAATCTATTGAAATGGATACCCCCTTTAACTTCTTCCCACTGCAACAATTTATGTTTACCTTGTGTTCATTTTTCATCCCCGCCTTCCACAAGCCATAACTTTTTACTTTTCTTCTAAATAAGCGGCTTGTTTTTTGTGAGACAAGTTGTACTTTTAATATGTTTTCATTTATTGTACTATATAATGTACTAGGAAACCCAAAAAACAATTGTCGGGTAGAACGGGAAACAAAATGCAATACTGTAATTTTTGAGGGGGGGTGGGTTTTAAGGAGTACATTTTTCAATATATTTTTGGTTTGTTATCTCCCTTAAGCCCGTCAATATAAATATGGTGATACCAAATTTATATAGTTTTTGTTATTTTACTACTTTTAAAGATATAAAAACTTCTTTTCTTTAAATTTGCATCACAATTTTCTGAGACCAAAGATTTGTAAATTATTGCTGTAAGTTCATCCTGAACTTTTCTGCCCTAATGGCACCTTTGACTCTCTCACCAAGAAGTAGTAAACCCCAATGTGGACCCCTGAAGCAGACCAAGTCTTCACTCATACAGTGCTCCATCATCCAGACCCAGAGAAGGTGTTTTATTTGAAAGTTGATGCCTCCTCAGTAGGGGCCTGAGCTGTCCTCCTGCAAAAGTCTGCAGGGCAAATTCATTACCTGTGGGTACTTCTCTCCTGCTGAGAAGAACTATTCCAAATTTACCTTAGAGGAGTGGCAACATCTATTGGAAGGCACTCTACATCCACTGACAATATATATAGATCATAGAAATCTTGCTTTGCCTACAAACTGCTCAGAGCTTAAATCCCTGTCAAGCACAATCATCACTATTTTTCTCTTGTTTTCATTTCAGTCTCCACTTCCAACCAGCTGCAAGAAACCCCAAGGCAGACACACTGCCCTGAGCCTCTGATGCCACAGATTCTGTCCCGGATCCAGAACGCATCATTCCTCCAGAACGCCTCATTCCTGCAACCCCCATGTAGTTGTGGTAAATTGCACCCAGAAAGACATTTATTTGTCCAGCTCTCAGGACCTGGACCCTGTCTTGGGGCCATGGCTCCCATATCACTTGCCATGCTGGAGTTCACAGATCTCTCGACTTGATCTCTCGTCACTACTGGTGGCTTTCCCTGGGCCAGATGTCTAGATGCTTGCTCAGACTGCGCCTGTAATAAGAGCTCCCATCAGAATCCTGCTGGTCTCCTATTGCCTATACTATTGCCTGAAGCTCCATGGATCCACTTTGCTATGGACTTCAGAACCAATCCTACTCCCTCCTCTGACTGATTTGCTATCTGGGTGGTCGTGGACCGGTTTTTAAAAATGCCACACTTCACAGCCCTTTTGGGTCTTCCATCAGCGATGCAATTGGCTACTCTCTTCATGCAACACATTTCTGTCTGCACAGGACGCTAAGGCTATGTTCACACAGCTTAAAATGGGATGTATTTCAGTCCGTAAATACGTGCTGGAGTGCGCAAATTATGGCTGGAATACATCCCAATCATTACGGTAATCCACAGTTCTCATAGAGAACTATGGATTTCGTCTCCACTCCCTGCTCGGCGAATACGCCGCGGGGGGAGATAAGTGACATGTGAATTACCAGCGGCGTATATGCGCCGCTGGTAATGCAAGTCTATGGCCAGCGAGGTGCCGGCCCCCTGCTCCCTCCCCCGCCCCCGTCAACACGGCGTAATTGCGGGGCGCAAATAAGCCGTGTGGACATAGCCTAACGCATATTGTCTCTGACAGAGGGGTACAGTTCACATCCAGATTTTGGCAAGCCCTATGTTCCCAGTTGCAGATCAAACTAAACCTGTCTTCTGCCTATCACCCTCAGTCCAGTGGCCAAGTTGAATGGGTTACTCAAATACTGGGGAAATATCTTTGTCACTTTGTGTCGACATGGCAAGATAATTGGGTGTCCCTTCAATCTATACAATTAAATAACAAGAATCAAACGGGATAAAAAACTTATATGCACCCAACATGAAACCATTGAAAATGTCAACTCATCCCATGAATAAAAAGTTTACACAGGTCCATCAACATAAAGTGTTCATCAGATTCACCATGTCATATGTATGCTTTAAAAATAATTTGTAGTTTCCCTTCTTCAGGCTTGGAATAATGGTTTTGCCCCAGACCCCTGAAGATGCTGGTATAACAGCAAAACATGTCGGGGGGGAAGGGTTTGGGAGGGCTGAATTTGCGTTCTTTTACTAGCGACCCTTGTGCTCCATAATATATATGTAGTCTGCTACACTTGTGAAATAGTACCTTATAGCGGTATGGTGGCTTTGTAGAGAGATAGAAGTCACTGCTGTACATACATATTGATAGTTTAATTGAAGCATTCAGGATCGTGATTTTAATGATGTTTGGATTTATTTTTATTTTTGAATACCGTTGAAAGTTATGTATTAATGAAATACTACAATACAGGGAATTGGACTTTGTTTTGCCTATTGGCAAAAAATAGTAAATGACCTGTGTGGTGGTCACATGATGAGACTCTGCTGGAGGTAATAATACTGCAGAAGTTCTACTCTTCAATAACCTATACCTGGATACCAACGGTGACATGACAAGTGTGGTGGGTCACATGACTGACACCATGTTTAGTCCATAGAGTTAGTCCATGGGAGTAATTGCTGTGGACTTGAATTTGGATTGACTATTTTTTTTTTCTAGATAGAGGCCTACAGCATTGGTATATAACAGCTACAGGAATAAAATATTGAATTCATATATATTAGAGAATTGTATGATTTCTGATTATATATATAGTTAATAATTATAGGTAAAGACCAGAATAAAAGACAATTTTTTTCCTGGGATCCGGTTTAGCTCAACACAGACCAATTTCATACGGTTGATCGAGCGCTGACTCTTACTGAATAAATTAAACTTTCTATTTCCAGAAACTATGTGTTTTGTACAATGTACTTTTTCTGGACTCAGCCTATATACTATTCTTCATCTCCACGTGGAACGTTGACGAGGATCGTACGGAACAGCTGCATCCCTTCACCTATTAATTAAGCGATGATCCGATAACTGGCATGAAGAGAGTTGTGCCTTCTTCATTTTCACAACACGGAAAGGTGAGAATACAGCTGCATATACTGTATACGAAATTAAAGTGTACTAAGGATGCTACACTAGGGAGCGCTTAAAAAACATACTGAAGCTGTGCATATCTAAAATATATTCTGAAAAACGTAAGCATAGGTGCACACTAAAAAGGCAATAGCATATATCTAACAAATATCAGTGGCACACTAAAGACTAAATAAAACCTCAAGGTATATGAAAAACCTGGGACTCTTAGTTTACAGTATTTGATCAAAGATTGTATTAAGCTCACCTCCCAAAACGTCAAGGGGATCCCAGAGCAGGTGAGTCCCTACACTAAATATACTTCCTCACTAGGCGTCAATCCAGACTGCAATTTCAGGGAATGGTAGGAACCACCAACTGGGTCATCCTGCACTGGTTAAAAAGAGGCAGCTGTGTGCAGCAAGCCAATGAGATTACCAATCTCAAATGAACTACAAAACATACTGAAGCTGTGCACATCTAAAATATATTCTGAAAAACGTAAGCATAGGTGCACACTAAAAAGGCAATAGCATATATCTAACAAATATCAGTGGCACACTAAAGACTAAATAAAACCTCAAGGTATATGAAAAACCTGGACTCTTAGTTTACAGTATTTGATCAAAGATTGTATTAAGCTCACCTCCCAAAACGTCAAGGGGATCCCGAGCAGGTGAGTCCCTACACTAAATATACTTCCTCACTAGGCGTCAATCCAGACTGCAATTTTCAGGGAATGGTAGGAACCACCAACTGGGTCATCCTGCACTGGTTAAAAAAGAGGCAGCTGTGTGCAGAACGCCAATGACAAGACCAATCTCAAATGAACTACAAAACATACTGAAGCTGTGCACATCTAAATATATTCTGAAAAACGTAAGCATAGGTGCACACTAAAAAGGCAATAGCATATATCTAACAAATATCAGTGGCACACTAAAGACTAAATAAAACATCAAGGTATATGAAAAACCTGGGACTCTTAGTTTACAGTATTTGATCAAGATTGTATTAAGCTCACCTCCCAAAACGTCAAGGGGATCCCAGAGCAGGTGAGTCCCTACACTAAATATACTTCCTCACTAGGCGTCAATCCAGACTGCAATTTCAGGTTAATGTAGGAACCACCAACTGGGTCATCCTGCACTGGTTAAAAAGAGGCAGCTGTGTGCAGCAAGCCAATGAGTTACCAAATCTCAAATGAACTACAAAACATACTGAAGCTGTGCACATCTAAATATATTCTGAAAACGTAAGCATAGTGCACACTAAAAAGGCAATAGCATATATCTAACTATTATCAGTGGCACACTAAAGACTAAATAAAACCTCAAGGTATATGAAAAACCTGGGACTCTTAGTTTACAGTATTTGATCAAAGATTGTATTAAGCTCACCTCCCAAAACGTCAAGGGGATCCCAGAGCAGGTGAGTCCCTACACTAATATACTTCCTCACTAGGCGTCAATCCAGACTGCAATTTCAGGGAATGGTAGGAACCACCAACTGGGTCATCCTGCACTGGTTAAAAAGAGGCAGCTGTGTGCAGCAAGCCAATGAGATTACCAATCTCAAATGAACTACAAAACATACTGAAGCTGTGCACATCTAAAATATATTCTGAAAAACGTAAGCATAGGTGCACACTAAAAGGCAATAGCATATATCTAACAAATATCAGTGGCACACTAAAGACTAAATAAAACCTCAAGGTATATGAAAAACCTGGGACTCTTAGTTTACAGTATTTGATCAAAGATTGTATTAAGCTCACCTCCCAAAACGTCTCTACTTTTTTGTCTCTTTTGTATATACATAATCAATAAAAAAATAAAAAATAGACAACCCTTCCACTGGCAGGGTTTTCTCATAGCTGAAACCTTTAACATTCAATTTTATTTGGGACTCTCATAGAAATGAATGAAGAGAACATTCGCATGCACTGCCCTCCTCATTCTCATGTACGCTCGGCTTGCAGCTAGCTGGGAGCCGACCTGTTCAGTACACTTTGCTTTGTGGGAGCAGGCCTTTAAGCTGATCTAGAAAGGGAAAAGCCAACTCCTGTGCTCGGGCCTCTGCTCTTCTCCCAGTGCCAGGCTCAGGTTTAAAGTGTTTCACAGTAAAAGAAACACCACTAGGTTGCGGAAGCCGGTGGTTATTTCATGCTGCCCATGGTTCGGGCCACATGAAACTCCTGAAAGTTCCATTTACACAATATATACAATTACTTCTCAAGTATCTAAAACAAAGGTTAAATACTGGATATTTGCAGTTTGGGCGGGGATTAGTTTTCCTAACATTGTGCCTGGAAGACTTCTTTTGTACTACTGTTAGGTAGTAGTACAGTCTTTAATAGCTGCAGATACAGGTGGATACAGCTTTTGCTGTAAACTATGTGTTCTATTATTTAGCTAATGTTTCCTGATGTGAAGTCACCCTGGATTTTCCTATTACCTACTGCCAATGAGAGTTTATATTGACAATATGCTTGCCCGAACTGGTGCCAGCTTCCGAACCATACTTTGCAATGTGCTGTGCCAGGCCTGGACAAGCTGCCAAGAGGTCTGTACTGAGAGTGTAATAAAGGCTTGTCATTGCATTTCAGGACCTTCTGTCTGAGATATACAGTAAATAATATACTCTCGGTCTGCATGCAAAATCATTAAGTATGTAAATGGCTGCAATGTAATAAACTAAAGTATGTTCTGTAAACAGCATTAAGTTAAATAGAGTTCACCAACAGGCCAGGACACTTCCCCAAACTCCCTTAATCTTTTAGAACATATCCAGACAGAAATAAAATACAACTTTTCTTCGGTTTCATCTACTGCAGGCTTCAAAAGTATTTACTTTTTATTTTTGTTTTTTACAGTTTATACCCTGGGGAAAGTCACAGGTTCAATAGTGTTCTGTGCTCAGCTCAAAGTGCTAAGCAACTTGTCCTACACACTGGAATAATGGCTCTGAGATTGCAGCTGATTCTTCGCAGCTTTGGGGTCCTTCGCTTAAAATCTCATCAAGGATAGTATGGAGTTCTGCCTGTTCTACGTACTAAGCTTTGCTTAAAGGGATTTTCTCTGACTCAAAAGCAGTTTACACTCACTCTGTCTCCTCAGGCTGTGGGTGGTTTTATAGCAGTGATTAGCATATTCAGCTTCTAGCTGAGTCGTTATGCTGACAAGTACGAGAGAGCTAATTTTGATTAAACAAAAGCTACATGTGCTGAGAACTAAATCTGTAAACAGATGCTAATCTTGTTAGAGATAATTAGTTTCTCTTCAGAGTTCAGTTCCATCATTCTGCCTGTGGGGTGACCTCCCTGCTCTCTTCTCTCTCAGCTAATGAAATACAGAGTTATGGACTGCAGGTAACTATAGAAACCTGTGTGCACTCAAGAGCACATAAAATGTCTGTTAACGCATGACTAAGCGAAGCAATATATTTAGAAAAAGTCTTCAATTAACAGTCCCTTCATGCTGAAAGCTAATCTTTGTAGTGAGAAGTCCCTTCCAAGGACAGCCCACAACAAGCTAGCCCGATAAAATAGGGAGATGGCTGTGTTTGTGCAGATTTCCCTTATTTATGTTTATGGGAATTCTGAATATACCTAAGCACACTTGCTCAGCTTTATACAGAACTGCCATAGAAAAGAAATGGAAGAACTGTGCAAACACATATAATCAACTACGAGCCGGTTTCAAAAGGGACTTTGACAAATAGAAAACCTTTAAGGTTTTCTAGTTTACTCCATGAGGAATTTTAAATAAACACAACATGCTCACAACTAGGATTGAGCAAATCATGTATGTTGCCAGTTTTGCCACTTTCAGAGGCAATACACTTAGGGGGACATGTATGAAAACTGTCTAGGTCCAATACTTTCTTTGTTGCCCATAGCAACCAATCAGAGCTCTCCTTTCATATAGTGCTCTAAAAAATGAAAAGATAGCTCTGATTGGTTGCTATGAGCAAAAAAAAAGAATTTTTTAGACCTAGACAGTTTTCATACATGAGGCCCTTGATATTTTTATAAATTTATTAAAAGATCATTCTCAATCTTTGCAAACTAGTTGACCGGTGTATCCTATTGGTTGATCAGGTGGAGAAAATTTGTCTCACCTTTACTCCCAAACAAAAATCAAGTAGAGAGTAAGAGAGTAGCTCGGGATCTTTCCATGCATCTGACAAGCCTACCCTGATTGCAGTGACTTGGTCTATCACAAGAACCCTAGGTAATGTACCTTTTGAGATTGTTCTTACAAATAGCATCTGTATTCTCCTATGGAGTCTGCAGGGCAATTGCAGAGAGTGCTCTGCTGTCTTGTAGGGTTATTACTAAATTGCTCCTCTTGAACAGTAAGCAATTCTGATAATATTGCAAGGTGTCTCAACAGTCAGCATCTGTCACAAAGGTGCAAGTTACAACAATACTGCAGCTTGTACCTCTGAGATCTTGGAGATCCTGCTAAAAGTACAAGCTTCCTGTAGACATTTTTTAATGATTTTTGTAAATGACTTCACCACTGCTAAGGTGGCTTGGGCATCATGCTTGAATGCACTAAGCATCATAACAACAGTAGGCAAATCCAGTGGAAAAAGACCTCAGCACCCTCACAAAAGGTACAAGTGTTAGAGATGGTCAGGGACGCACACAAGAAACGGACAAGTGGGGCCCTGACACTGATCCCAGCCTCTGTCCCTGCCTTTTGGGGAACCCGACTCCTTAACAGGCCGGCCCCAACCAGAAGACTCAAGGCTACACTGAGCAGAATGCACAGACAGAGACAAACAAACAAAGAACACAAAAGCCGTAGTCAGACGGTCCGAGACAATAACAGGGCAGGCAGCGCGGTATAAAGTCGTGAGGCAAAGGGAGAAACCAGAAACAAAGCAGAGATCAGTAGCACAGAGAAACAACAATAGGACAGGCTAACTATAAAGGCCAGCAGTATAGCAGGCATAGAGAAGAGGAAGCAGTGGCTATATATAGGAAAAGGGTGGAAGTAGAGGAGCTAGGATAGGTGGAAGAACCTGTCAATCCAGAGAGCTGATTAACCCCTATGAGTGCTGGAGTTTTTCTGGCGAAGGCGTCGACCAGAAATCAATCAAGATACAGGGCTACAGGGAAGTGTTCACACAAAGGAGGCAAGGTCGCAGTTATGATCGCCGCAGCCGTGGCCGGCGGCCAGGGCCAAATGGCACGGAAGTGACAGTAACCCCCCTTCTATTAGGGGCCACTGGACCCTCCTTAGATCCCCCTGGCTTGAATCGGTGAAATTTTGTCACCAGTTCGGGAGCATGCAAGTCCCTAGACCCCACCCACCCCCTTTTCCCCCGGACCGTACCCTTCAGTGCACGGTATTGGAGGGCATTCTGAACCTGCGAGAGTCGATAAAAAGCTCTATTTCATATTTAATTCCCCTTGTATGATCACAGGATGAGGAGGAGGGCAAACGCCCACAGCAGGAATGTATTTTTTTTAGGAGAGATTTGTGGAATACGGATGGATACGGAGTGACTTGGAAGCGGAGTCTGAAAGATACCGGGTTAATAATTTCAGTGATAATGAACGGACCGGGAAGCGAATTTAGTAGATGGCACCCGAAGACGGAGATTTTTAGTCGAGAGCCACACCCTGTCGCCGGTTACATATTCAGGTCCAGGTCGGCGTTTTTTATTAGCGTAATTGATTTTCGAGCTTGGGCTTTTTCTAGAGTCTCAAGACCCCTTTAGCCCAGGACTGTGCACAGTCGCTTAATGGCGGATTTGACCACTGGGGGAATTTAGATTCGAACCCTGTAGCGCGGAGTATCTGGGGTGAAACCCGTAAATCCAGTAAAAGGGGGAGAGTTTGGTCGAGGAATTCGCATGATTGTTAAGGGCGAACTCCGCCATGGGCAAATTCATTCCACCTCTCCTGGCATTCCCAAACGTAGCATCTGAGGTATTGTTACTGGGAAATGGTTAAGTCTCTCAGTTTCCCCATTAGTCTTGGGATGGAAGGAGATGAGAAAGAAGAGAGATGCCCAAATTTAAACCACAGAATGCTCTCCAGAACCTCGCACAAACTGTACCGTCTGTCAGATAAAATATTGGAGGGAATCCCATGGAGTCTAAGTATATGACGGACAAATAAATCAGGAGGAGTTGGCCTGAAGGCAATTTCTTCAATGCAATGAGATGATACATTTTAGAAAACCCGGTCCACCACCACCCAAATCCCCGACCTACCTTGGGGGGGGGAAAGATCGGTGATGTAAATCATTGAATGTGAGACCAGGGCCTATTGGGCAACGGGAGGGGGTGCAATAATCACTCGGGAGGCGTCGGGGTACCTTTGCCCTGGCACAGGTCTCAAAGCAGTAACAAATTCTTTCACATCACGCTGCCTTTGAAGGCCCCAATAGGTACGGGATAGAAGGTATCGGTGCCTGCGATGCCAGGATGCCAGACAGAGCTGAGGAGTGAACCTCCTCCAGAATTTTCAACGAAGGTGACATGGAAAAAAAAGTTTACCGGGGTAGTCTGGGTGTGCCCGAGCCTTCAGAGTTGAATAGCAGAAGCTAAATCTGTAGTAGGGTAGCCCGACTAACTCCGAAGTAGGATTATTCCCCGGTTCCTCCTCTGAGGGGTCACTCATATCAAAACTTCGAGACAAGGCGTCGGCCTTAACTTCTTAGCCCTGGATGGTAGGTTACTACAAAGTTGAACCTAGTAAAAAAAAAGGCCCATCGCGCTTGACGAGGGTTCAATCGCTTAGCATTGTCAAGATATAAAAGATTTTTATGATCAGTAAGAACAGTTACTCTATGTCTAGCCCCATCCAGAAGGTGTCTCCACTCCTCGAAAGCCCATTTAATGGATAGCAATTCCCTGTTACCAATATCATAGTTTAATTCAGCGGTAGAAGGAATTTGCTGGAGAAGAAGGCGATGGGTCTGAGGTTGAATATAGGTTTAGTCCCATGAGACAGGAGGCCCAAACCCTGTTTCGGTTTGCATCTACACCACAAAAATAGGGTTGTTCTGGGTCCGGGTGGACCAAGGACAGGTGCAGACGAAAAAATTTTTTCAGAGAAAACAAATGTTGTTCAGCTTCTGGTGCCCAGGAGGTGGGGTCACTCCCTTTCTTAGTAAGGTCAGTAAGGGGTTTGACAATCAGGGAAAAATTCTTCATAAATTGCGATAATAGTTAGAAAACCTAAAACGTTGGGGATCTCTTTTAAGGTGGTAGCTGTTCCACTCAGTGATGGCAGAAACCTTTTGTGAATCCATATTTTATAGAACAAGGACTCAGTATGCACCCCAGGAACCCATCTCCTGGACTCCGAATAAACATTTATACAATTTGGCGCATAGTTGATTCTGACGAAACCCTTTGGGAGAGGACCTCCCTGACTTGATTCGTTGGGTATCGTAATTCGGGGAAAATATGAGGATGTCATCTAGGTACACAATGACGAAACGACCTAGAAGGTCCTTGAAAATGTCATTAACAAATCGTTGGAAGACGGCAGGTGCATTACAAAGACCGAAAGGCATGGGCTAAGTATTCGAAATGACCCTCAGGGGGATTAAAGGCCGTTTCCATTCGTCCCCTTCTCTGATTCGAATCAGTTGTACGCCCCCGAAGGTCGACTTGGAAAACATTGGGCGCCCACAACCTGATTAAGAAGATCCGGGATCAGGGGAAGTGGATGCTGTTTTTTTATTGTTATCTTATTGAGCTCCCTATAGTAAATACAAGGGCGGAGGCCTCCATCTTTTTTCTCGACAAAGAAAAACCCAGCTCCTACCGGAGAGATAGACGGTTGCATGTGACCCTTTTCCAGGCTCTCCTTAATATATTGACGCATAGATTCTCGTTCAAAATACGACCCCTAGGCAACTTTGCCCCCAGAACGAGATCTATAGCACAGTCATAAGGCCGATGCAGCGGCAGAGTGTTCGCAACGGTTATCAAAGAGTCTTTGAATCAGAGACAAAATCGGGAATGGAATGGTTTTTCGTTTATAGAGCATACAAAGACTGTAGAGTTTTCAAATGATCACCACAGAGTTCCCCATTTTATAACTCAGCAGCCCTCCAGTCAAACACCGGGTAATGGAGGCGTAACCAGGGTAGCCCTTTGAATAAAAATCCATGGTAAGTCCCTCCATGACAAAGAAAGACAGTTGTTCAAAATGCAAACATCCAACATTCAAAGGGGTTTTTTTGGCAGTTCGTTATTTTATCCTTCCCCCCATTAGGGGGGTTTGAATCTGCGCCTGAAACCGAAAAGGGGAAAAAACATAGTGGAATTAGTTCTAACCCTAAGGCTTTAGCCACGCCATGCTAAAAAAATTAACGAAGCCCCCGAATCGATCAAGGCATGGCAACAAAACTCTTTACCCCAAAGATTAGGATTACAGGCAAGGAAAGCTTGTTATCCAAGTTAGGGGGTTTCCTGTACGCCTGAGTTATCCCTTTCCCGCCGTTCTCAGGGTTTGTTTTCTTTCCCCCGGAGACTTGGGTCTGGTGGGGCAGTCCTCAGGACATGACCGGACTCTCCACAGTAGAAACACAACGCATTTTCATCGATGTTTCCTTCTGATAGCTGCTGACGTGGAGCCCAATACATTGGTTCCTCTCCTGAACCCAAGCGGGAGGTGGCGAAGGTAGTGGAGGAGAAGTAGCAGAACCAGCAGAGTAAGGTTGGACAGGAGAGTCAGCCCTGAACTGCCCCGTGGACCCCCCAATCTTTTCCCCACGTCTCTCCTCAACCCCCGGTCAATAGATATAGCCAAAGTCATAAAGTCCCCTAAAGTCTCTGGAATCGGATGGCTGACCATAGCATCCTTCACTGCCTCGGACAGCCCTTGTCTAAAGGGTTTTGAGGGGTTGGTTTAGGCACCCAATTATGAACTCCATTGGCGGAAATCAGAGCAATAATCTCAGCCCAGCAGTGACCCCGCTGGATGGGGCAGGAGATGGGTTTTTAGCTAAAGCTGCCCGGTTGGGGTCATCATAAAACTGTCCAGTGCTAGAAAAAATTTGTCCACTGATCGCCATTCCGGGCCTGTGGGGTATGCCTAGTGCCCACACTGCTGTGGCCCGGAGGAGTGACAAAGCCATGGCGACTTTTTCAGCTTCTGAGGAAAAATGGGAAAACCGAAAAACAGGCGGCAGGATTCCCTGAATGTCCAAAATTTATCAGGGTTACCGTTTGAAGCAGTCAGGAAACCACATGTTAGGTTTGTGCTGCATGTATTGTCCCAAAGGCCAGGAGCAAGTTGGGTACTGGTGGGATGACTGGATCAGGGGCTGGAGTAGACATAGCGTCCAGACGAAGCGAGATCTCGGACATAAGACCCGCCATGCCCTGAAATTGGGTTGTTCATTTATCCAGGCGTTCAGAACCGTAGATCGGTATTATCCTGAACCGCGGGGAAAATTTTTTTGGAATATGACCTGCTATAATGTTAGGGATTTATCAGGGACGCACACAAGACACAGACAAGTAGGGCCCTGACACTGATCCCCGCCTCTGTCCTGCCTTTGGGGAACCCGATCCTTAACAGGCCGGCCCCAAACAGAAGACTCAAGGCTACACGAGCAGAGTTGCACAGACAGAGACAAACAAACAAAGAACACAAAAGCCGTAGTCGGACGGTCCGAGTCAAAAACAGGGAAGGCAGCGCGGTTTAAAGTCGTGAGGCAAAGGGAGAAAACCAGAAAAAAGCAGAGGGTCAGTAGCACAGAGAAACAAATTAGGACAGGCTAACTATAAAGGCCAGCGTATAGCAGCATAGAGAAGAGGAAGAGTGGCTATATATTTGGAAAAGGGTGGGAAAGTAGAGGAGCTAGGATAGGTGGAAGAACTGTCAATCCCGAGAGCTGAAATTTAAACCCTAATGGAGGATTTCTGGCGAAGGCGTCGACCAGAAATCAATCAAGATACAAGGCTACAGGGAAGTGTTCAAACAAAGGAGGCAAGGTCGCAGTTATGATCGCCGCGGCCGTGGCCGGCGACCAGGGCCAAATGGCACGGACGTGACAACAAGTTTCAGAAATCCTGGACGCATCTACTTAGAATGCAATCTTAAAGAACTGTCCATGTTAATTTTTGAAAAAAATAAATTTATGCTAGAGTGCCAGTAGTAAAATAAAAAAAACTACTCATCCAAAGGCCGTATTTATCACAAGGCACTGTGGTCCAGCGCCTAGGGAAGCATCTTGTATGGGAAGGCACTATTTGAGACAATGGAAAAAATATGGGGGAGAGGAGCGAGCAGGAGCCTGTTCACTTTCCAAGTATAAAAGGGTGGCAGGGGTGCAGGAACATACACGTGGAGCAGTTGTTTGTTTAAGATATAGAGCAGACACTGGGGATGCTTGACTACTAGAGATGGGCGAATTTCTCAAAAATTCAATTCGCCGAATTTCCCCGACAGAATTCTTTCGTCCCGAATTAATTAGGGACGAATCGCATTAAAAAACAGCTATTTCCAGGCTGCACAGAGCCGGCAGGGTGCTGTAGAACGTTGTGCCATGCTTAAATATGCAGAGGGAGCTTGGTTTTGTCTTCATACAATGCTGTGTTTTAGTATGACACGCACATGACTACCACCGCTCTTAGAATCGCTTCACTCTATAATTCCCTGGGCACTGTCGCAGGCAAAACTGACCAAAAAACTGAAGCGGGAATGCAGCCTGATAAAGTCATGGCAGCGCCAGCTGGAAAAAAACAAGCTGAGGACTAAGATCCTACGATAGCATCAAAGAACACAGAAGTAGGTTACTGGAGCCGGCACAGATCTCAGCACAGTAAGGGGACATCACAGCAGGGGTCACTCCATGAGGCCAGAGCTTTAAACCGACACAGAATATGACAGAACCTGTTCTGTTAAATGCTGATACATGAAGAGGCCCCCCAAATGAGTGGAGAGGGTGTCGGCAGTAATTTTGCGTTGACGTCTTTGATAATTTTGCCCTTCCTTTCATCCGTCAGTGTCTGCTTTCAATCGGTCAATAATCCATCAGTATTGCTAAGGCCAAAAACAAACAGGAGTTGATCTAAAACAGAGATGACCAGTACATGGGATATTTGCATGTCTTCGGTGTTCTGTATCCACTCCTGCTTTTGGCTAGACAATCCTGATCCTTCCCATTCCTTCTGACAGGTGAAAAGAAGGGGAAAACCAAACATAGTGGCAGCGTCATAGAGTGGTGAAGATGGAAACAGCATTAGGAAACCACAGAGTGTTCCACTGAGACAGCGGTCACTTGGAAGCAGCATGAGTAGGCCCCAGAGTGGCACAATCACAGAGTGTGTTGGTCACGGCAGGAGCAACAGCAGCAGCATGAGGTCATAGAGTGGCACAATGACAATCTGGAGGTGGCACAAAGAGGAGAAGGGCACAGAGTGGCACAATGACAGAGTGTGGAGGTGGCGGCAGTCGCAGCTACAGCAGCAACATGAGGTCATAGAGTGGCACAATGA
Organism: Phyllomedusa bahiana; assembly: GCA_025379985.1. Classification (NCBI taxonomy): domain Eukaryota; kingdom Metazoa; phylum Chordata; class Amphibia; order Anura; family Hylidae; genus Phyllomedusa; species Phyllomedusa bahiana. The sequence goes on along the minus strand of JAODAL010019503.1, from coordinate 35,980 downwards.
CACACTGTGGAGGTGACAGCAGCAACAGCAGCAGCATGAGGTCATAGAGTGGCACAATGACACAGTGTGGAGGTCATGGCAGCAGCATCAGCAGCATGAGGTCATAGAGTGGCACAATGACACAGTGTGGAGGAGACGACAGCAACAGCAGCAGCATGAGGTCATAGAGTGGCACAATGGCACAGTGTGAAGGTGACAACATCAGCAGCAGCAGCATGAGGTCATAGAGTGGCACAATGACAGAGTGTGGAGGCGGGGGGCAATACCAGTCCCTGGTAAAGATGGTGGTGGGCAGATGGAGCAACTGACAGCAGATGTGTGACATCAGGCAGGTGGCGGCATCGGAATAGTGGCTGAGGCAGGTAGTTTGAATCCAGACTCAATTCTCAAAGTTTTGGTGAGGCGTCATGGCTGATGTAATCTGATGCCTAAGGCATTGGTGTGTGGAAATCCTTGCCGATCCATGCCTGATTCATCTTGACAAAGGTCAATCGCTTCACATTTCCGGTGGACAATCGGGTTCTCCTTGGGGTAACGATGGCTCCCGCCGCACTAAACACCCGCTCTGATGCCACGCTTCTGGCCGGGCAGGACAGCTTCTCCACTGCAAACTCGGCAAGTTGCGGCCACACATCCAGTTTGGCTGCCCAGTAGTCCAACGGATCTTCTAACTGGGGTGGCAGAGTGCTGTCCAAGTAGGCCACCACCTGTTGGTTAAGGGTCTGCTCCAGGTCCTGCTGCTGCTGCTGGCGAGTGCCCTCCTCACTAGGCGGGTGAAGGAAGCTACTCATCAGCGACTCCAGACTTAGGTTGCTGCTGATGGAGCTGGTACTGCTCCTACCTCCCCACCTTCCCACAGCAGCTGTGGCAGTGGTACGTGAGCGCTGAGGAACCCCCCGGTCAGACCTGTCAGAGGATGGACCATGCTGCACATAGGCAGCGGCCAACTGAATACGGAGGATATCTCTATAGTATTTGAGTTTTTTCTCCCTCTCAGCAGCTGGAAAAAAGGCTCCCATTTTGGACCGGTAGTGAGGGTCCAAGAGGGTGGAGAGCCAGAAGTCATCCCTCTGCCGGATGGTGACTATTCGGCTGTCACTAGTGAGGCAAATCAGCATGCTGCGGGCCATGTGCGCAAGTGACTCTGAGGGACTCCCTGCCTCCATCTCCACTGTATACTGCCACGCTGCTTGGGGGTCATCTGCCTCATCTTCCTTATCTCCATCTCCTCCAGCTGCTCCTGCTCCTCCTCTCCGGTCACCTGGGTAGAAAAACCACTCATTTCTCCAGTCCCCTACCCAGACAGATTTTTCAGCATCTGTTCCAGGACATGAAGCAGTGGAATGACGTTATTCATCCCGTAGTCCTGGTGACTGACAAATAACTTCAACTCCTCAAACGGCCTCAGAAAATGGCAGGTGTCACGCATGAGCTGCCACTGGCTGACATCAAAGTTACACAGGGGAGTACTCCTGTCCTCCTGGATCATCAAAGAATCTTTAATGGCCTTTCTCTGTTCATACAGTTGGTCTAACATGTGCAGGCTGGAATTCCAACGGGTGGAAACATCGCATGTGTTGGGGGAAGCCATTCTGCCGCTGCAACTCGAGGAGGGTGTGCCTGGCTTTGTAGGAATGGATGAAGTGCATGCACAGTTTCCTGGCCATTTTCAGAATCTTCTGAAGATCGGTGGAAAACTTCAGGAACCTTTTCACAACCAGATTGAACACGTGCGCCATGCAGGGAGCATGGACCATCCCTCCTCGGTGCAGCGCGGACACAATGTTCCTCCCATTGTCCATCACCAGGGTTCCGATTTGCAGTTGGCGCGGAGAAAGCCACACATTGATTTCTTGCTGCATGACGCAGTGCAGTTCCTCCCCTGTGTGACTTTGTTCGCCGAGGCAAGCCAGGTGTAGAACTGCGTGACACCGCTGTACCCTGCACATGTGCTATGATGGCACAGCACAGACTTGTGGAGGCTGAGGTGGTGGTGGAGGAGGAAGCGGACATTGGCACAGGAGCAGCAGTATGACAAGGTGGAGGAGAAAGCGGCGTCTTCTGTCCAAGTTGTTGGTGTGGTGGGGGAAAGCCACCCAAGGGGCCCATAAAGGGCATGTAGGGCCCTGCCCATAGATACGTCCACAGTCCACATGCCATGACTTTGGGAAAGAAAGATAGGTAAAGGGGATACCCCCCTTCGTTCTAATATTTGTGATGGGGTGGTATGCCTTTTTGGAAATAAATTATGGTTGGGACTCTCCACTTGACTTTTGGAAAGCCCTTGTTCTCTGAAAGGTGCAGAGTCCACCCCTTGTAAAAGGGGGGACTGGTAAAACACTTGGACAGGGCACAGTAGCTTTGCACTTAGGGTGGTTGGAGCATATGTTGTTTTTGTAATCGCCTCATTGAAGATGCTGGGCCATGAGTAGAGGAGGGAGCATTGGGGTGGGAGATGATGGCAAGACAAAAGCCCTTCTGCAGAGGTTGGGAGCCCCTTTATGGCGCAATGGATGCGTGCCAGCGGCGGCAGGATGGACACCCCATCCGAGCAGTTTCCCAAGGGCCCCCGGATGGGGAGCGTGTTTGATGCAGGCTGGTGCCAACGTTAGTCCTGGCCCCGTTTATTTTTTTCCCCACGTTTACATAAATGTTCAGTCCTTGGTGTTTGTAAAAATGCCCCCCGTCGAGTGGTGAATTTACGCCAAGCTCGCATGAGTGATATACCCCCGCTGCCCCGGTGAGGGCCCCTTTCCGTACTTTCTTGGAGCGAAGAGGGTCGTCTCCCCGTGGTTTTGGCTCCCAACCCACATGCTCTAAAACCCGCTGACTCACGGACACTACCGATTGCTGGTTGCCCTCCCGACGCGCAAATGACCCCTCTTCTCCCGACAATTTTTTTTATTATTATTTTTTATTTTAGAGCGCATGATTCCCGGGCCTGTAATTCAAGAGGGTTAAAACATAACTTTTCATAAGTCAACAAGTTCAAGCTGGGCTATGGACAATCAGCTGGCCAGAGGGAAGAGAACCTGCCCCCGAAGGTTACTTTTCAAGGATGGGGTAAAAAGAAGAAGGTGGGGGCAGACATGTTTGTGGAGGGTGTGGGGAAGAAAGGGGGGCTATAGTTTATAGGCTATCCTGAAAAGATGGGTTTTCAGGTTGCTTTTGAAGCTGGTGAAAGTGGAAGAGAGTCTGATGTGTTGGGGCAGTGAGTTCCAGAGTGTGGGAAAGCACGGGAGAAGTCTTGGAGACAGTTATGTGAGGAGCTGATAAGGGGAGAGCAGAGAAGAAGGTCCTGTGAGGAGTAGAGATTGCGTGAGGGGGAGTATCTGGAGATTAGGGCAGAGATGTATGGAGGGGAGAGGTTATGGAGAGCTTTGTAGGTCATGGTTAGCAACTTGAAGTGAATTCGCTGGGCAATGGGTAGCCAGTGAAGGGATTGGCAGAGGGGAGAGGCAGGGGAGTAGCGAGGAGAGAGGTGGATAAGACGGGCAGCAGAGTTGATGTTGGATTGAAGGGGAGCAAGAGTGCTAGACGGGAGGCCACAGAGAAAAATGTTGCAGTAGTCTAGGCGGGACATGATGAGGGCATGGACCAGCATTTTTGTAGTGTTAGGGTTGAGGAGATGAGCGGTTTCGTGAAATATTTTTCAGGTGGAGGCGGAAGGCGGAGGGGGAGGGTTTGGGGATGTGTGGTTTAAAGGACAAAGCGGAGTCAAGGGTTATCCAAAGGCAGCGGATTTGCGGGACTGCTGAGAGTGTGGAGCCGTTGATTGAAATTATAAAAATCAGGTGGGAGGGATGGAGTGGGGGGGTGGAAAGATAATGAATTCCGTTTTCTCTACATTAATTTTTTAGGAGAGGGGGAGGAATGATGCAGCCCTTGCTTCACCCGGCCCCCAAGAGTGGTCGGCTACATCACCATGATTAATTGTTGGATCTTCACTGCTATCCTCTTCAACGGTTTGGTATGCAGGGCTGACCCATCACAACATGACCTCCCATCCCACTTCCACATCCATACTTGCGCCTACTGCAAGAAGCAGGGGATGTGGGGCCCCACTTCTTCGCTGCCAAGTAGCTGCTGACTTGTCCTAAATTTTTCATCCTCGCTGTATAGTGGGGGTAGCCCCGACCACATAGAGATCTCTGGCTGAGGGAACCGTACAAGACAGAGGCGGGTTGGTACAGGTGAGGGCCGCTGACCCTCTCCCCGGGCCATGCCAATAAGGGTTCCACCCACTTTTTGGTGGGGTTGTCAGATGTCATCTGGGAGTAAGTGGATGACCCAGTCAACCAATCAAGAACCCTTGGGTTGTGGTCAACACACTGCCGCTAGATGACACCGGCAGATCTGGCCTCACCGAATCACCCCTGCTGTGACGTCCCCTTACTGTGCTGCGACCTGTGCCTGCTCCAGGAATGTTTGTGCCACTGCCACTCGCATGTGAAGAGCCTGCCACTAGTGATGATCGTCATCGGATCGATAGTCGATATCGTCAATTATCAAGACGATTTACGATAGTCGATAATAGATTATCGCCGATGACCATTAAAGTCTATGAACACCCTTTATTCTTACACCCCAAACAGGGCTGGAGAAGTGGAATTAACATCCCCAACAGTCAAATGGATACGTGCTACATCTTAGGCAACACACTAAGGTTATAAAAGCCACAGAAAGAAAATCACAGACCATTCACTATCCCTTTTCTTGTATCACAGCATGACCCTTAAACCCGCATGACCCCCAAATTAAAAGTGCCAGAAGGCAGAATTATTTGAACCATCATTTTACTTGAAGGGGGCATTGACTATCCTGTCCTGGAACGCAGCATGACCCTTAAACCTATCTGACCCCCAGATTAAAAAAGTGCAGGAAAAAGGAGTTTTTAACCACCATTTAGTTGAACTGGTACATTGACTATATCTGTCCTGAGCCACAGCTTGAGCCCAAAGCCTGCATGACCCACAAGATTTAAAAAGTGCTGGAAAAGAGTCTTGTACCACCAATTTTAGTTTGAACTGGACATTGTCTATATCTGTCCTGGGCTCCACGCATGAGCCCAAGCCTGCATGAACCCCAGATTTAAAAAGTGCCGGAAAAAGAGTCTTTTAACCACCATTTAGTTGAATGGACATGTACTATATCTGTCTGGCCACCGCATGAACCCCAAACCTGAACGACCCACAGATTTAAAAAGTGCCGGAAAAAAGGAGGTCCTTTGAACCACCATTTTAGTTGAACTGGACATTGGACTAGCATGTCCTGGACGCAGTATTGACCATTAAACCAGTCTGACCCACAGATTAAAAGTTGCTGGGGAAAGGAATCTTTGAACTACCATTTTAGATTCACTGGACAAATGACTATACCTGTTCTGTACCACAGTATGACATTAACCTGTTGACCCACAGATTAAAAAGTGCGGGAAATGGAAGTCTTTCAACCACCATTTTAGTTGAATGGACATTGACTATACCTTGTCACCCTGGGCACCAGCTGAGCACCCAAACATGCATGACCCCAGATTAAAAAAGTGCAGGAAAAAGGGTCTTTTAACCTCCATTTTAGTTGAACTGACATTAACTATATCTGTCCTGTACACAGTATGACCATTTAACCTGTCAGACCCACAGATTAAAAAGTGTGGGAAAAGGAGTCTTTGACACCATTTTAGTTGAACTGGTCATTGACTATACCTGTCCTGGACCGCAGGTATGACATTAAACCTGTCTGACCTAAGATTAAAAAAGTGCCAGAAAAAGGGAGTCTTTGAACCCACCATTTTTGTTGAAAATGGACATTGACTCTTATCTGTCCTGGGCCACAGATGAGCCCCAAACCTGCACGACCCCAGATTAAAAAAAGTGCGGAAAAAGAGTCTTTTAAACCACCATTTTAGTGAACTGGACTTGACTAAATCTGTCTGTACCGCATTATGGACCATTAAACCTCTCTGACCCACAGATTAAAAAGTGCTGGGAAGGAGTCTTTCAACCACATTTTAGTTGAACTGGACATTGACTATACCTGTCCTGGACCGCTGTATGACCATTAAACCTGTTCTGACCTACAGATATAAAAAGTGACAGAAAATGGAGTCATTTGAACCACATTTTAGTTGAACTGGACATTGACTTTTATCTGTCCTGGGCCACAGCATGAGCCAAACCTCACGACCCCAGATTAAAAGTGCGGAAAAAGGAGCTTTAAACCACCATTTTTGTTGAACTGGACATGACTATATCTGTCCTGTACGCATAGACCATTAAAACCTCTCTGAAACCACAGATTAAAAAGTGCGGAAAAGGGGTCTTTTAACCACCATTTTAGTATGAAATGGACATTGGACTATATTGTTCTGTACCGCATTATGACATTAAACCTCTCTGCCCACAGATTAAAAGTGCTGGGAAAGGAGTCTTTCAACACCATTTTAGTTGAACTGGACATTGACTATACCTGTCCTGGACCACAGTATGTCCATTTTAAACCTGTCTGACCCACAGATTAAAAAGTGCTGGGAAAAGGAATCTTTGAACCAACATTTTAGTTGAAAATGGACATATGACTATACCTGTTTCTGTACCTCAGTATTGACCATTAAACCTGTCTGACCACAGATTAAAATGTGCCGGAAAAGGAGTTTTCAACCAACCATTTTAGTTGAAGACATTGGTCTATACCAGTCTGGGTAACATAATCGTTCAAGTCTTCCTGTACCTCCCTGTACAACTTCTGAGGTATATTTGTTTCAGCTATTTTGTACATTTAAAGTTTTTAGTAGTTTAATTCTAGAAAACAAATTTTTAAAATAGGATGGAATTCCCACCAGTCTTTGTTTCTCTTTTTTTTAAATTGCTATTAAATGGGTTGTATCACTACTAGGAATTGTTGCTATTTTAAAGATCTTGCAAAAACCAAGTCATTTTGCAATATGTGTCCATTAAACAGTGTCTACCTATTTCTGTTTTGACAGCACCATCACCTTGGCCACTTTTGACAATGTGGAAGCAACAAATGTCTGTTAGAAACAATTTTAGAATTGGACCTGTAGTAAAGCTGCATTTCACAGGGCCCGGACCTAGCGATGACAGGCCTGACAGTCCCTTATTTTTTTCCCTGCAACCGACGATCCGCTGGCATGCGTGGTTGTCGCCAGCATGGAAGGAGCACCTTCTCTCGTACCTCTACACCCATGTCTACCCCCCTCTTTGCCGCTTACCCCCTGCATTTCGCCCCTGTTAAAAAGAAAAAAATTTAAAAGGTATGGAAAGTTTTTGACAGCTCTTTTTAAAAAAGACGGAAAATCACAGCTATTCTTAAATCCTCTTTTTCCCCTACCCCAACTGGATTAGAAATGAAATTTTTCAGCGAATCCTGTGAAATGGGGTCTGTGGGAAGACCGTAAGAAAAATCATAGTGTTCTTCCTTCAGTCGGGATTTACAACGCCCAGGGATAAAAATTGATAGTTTTAACAAAATATCATAAAAGTGCGCTATCTGCGCCAAAATGAGATTCAAAAGCCAATAAAACTATTCAAAAGTTAACATAGAAATTGCGTTTTTTCACCCTTTTACAAAAAAGGTTTCAAAAAAGTGCAAAGGCTTTAAAAACTGGCTCCCAAAAAGAAAAACACTTAAAAATTTACGGAAAAAACGTGGGTTTTTTCACCTATAAATACACCCGGCTGACTCAAAAAAATTGTATTCAAAATTTTAAATCAAGGTGGCTCTATGAAAAAAAACTGGGCGCCCAAAGTAAAAAAAAAATTATTAAATGTTACGGATAATAAAAGTGTTTTTTTTCACTATAAAAAAACACCCGCGGTGACTACAAAAATTGCTGTTTCAAATTTTTGTCAAGGTGGCTCTATGAACAAAACTGGGCCGCACCAAAGTAAAAAAAAATACCTATTTGAAATGTATACAGATAATAAAAGGTGTTTTTTGCACCTATAAATACACCTGCGGTGACTAGAGAAGTTCTGTATCCTAATATAAGTACAGTCTGCACAAAATACAAGCTAATATTCACCAAAACTGGCCAAAAAACATAAAAAAACCCATTTCAATGCAAGGTCAAAAGCAGAGCCTGGGCAGCTCAATTATCCACTCTCCTTTCAAAAGCCTGCCTGCCTGCCAGCCTGTCTGTCTGTCTGTGTTTGCCCCCCCCCCGGCCCCTCTCCCCCGCGGCTGTACAGCGCTAGATGCTCCTTTAAAATTCTCAGGCTAAGTACCGTATATACTCGAGTATAAGCCGACCCGAGTATAAGCCGAGGCACCTACTTTGCCACAAAAAAACGGGAAAGCTTATTGACTCGAGTATAAGCCTAGGGTGGAAAACGCAGCGGGCTACTGGTGAATTTTAAAAATAAAAATAGATACCAATAAAAAATTTCATAGTCAGGTATAGGCAGTTTAATGTCCCCCATAGGCAGGTACAGGTATAGGCAGTTTAATGTCCCCCATAAGCAGATATAGGCAGTTTAATGTCCCCCATAGGCTGGTATAGGCAGTTTAATGTCCCCCATAGGCTGGTATAGGCAGTTTAATGTCCCCCATTTGGCTGGTATAGGCAGCTATATGTCCCCATAGTACTAGTCAGGTATAGGTAGGCTTAAGTAGTATACTAGGCAGGTATAGGCAGTACTAGGCAGGTATAGGTAGGCTTATAGGCAGTACTAGGCAGGTATAGGTAGTACTAGGCAGGTATAGGTAGGCGTATAGGTAGTACTAGGCAGGTATAGGCAGTACTAGGCAGGTATAGGCTTATAGGCAGTACTAGGCAGGTATAGGTAGTACTAGGCAGGTATAGGTAGGCTATAGGTAGTACTAGGCAGGTATAGGCAGTACTAGGCAGGATATGTAGGCTTATAGGCAGTACTAGGTCAGGTATAGGTAGTACTAGGCAGTATAGGTAGTACTAGGCAGGTATAGGTAGGCTATAGGTAGTACTAGGCAGGTATAGGCAGTACTAGGCAGGTATATGGTAGCTTATAGGCAGTACTAGGCAGGTATAAGGTTAGTTAATAGGCAGGTATAGGTAGGCTATAGGCAGCAATTAGGCTAGTACTAGACAGGTATAGGCAGGTGTAGGCAACGTTTTGTAAAACCAAAAAAAAATCACTTACCTGGCTCCCCGCTGCTCCGTCTCCCTCACTGGCCGGCCTCCTCGCTGTTCGGTCCCACGCGCTCGTCCCGGCACAGAAGGGTGACGTCATCAGGCCGCCTGTGATGACATGCACGCTGCCTGTGCCGGGGAGCTCCGGACAGCCGCGGCCGCTCCGGAGTAGGTTTGCGGCCGCCCGGAGTTCCACTGCGGAGCACGTGAGCGCTCGCTCTGTGCCCCGCAGTGGTATCTCTTCATCTGTGTGTGCTCCGGAGGAGTCGCATGCAGGGAAGAGATGACGGACAGTGCCCGGGCCAGCGCAGCGCCTGGACACTGTCAGCCGTGCTCGGCCTTCAGTTATATGCGCTCCGTGAGGAGCCGCATATAACTGAAGCGTCCCTGTCAGCACTCGGGCCATCGCAGCGCCTGAGTGCCGACAGTGACTCGAGTATAAGCCGAGGGAGGGTTTTTCAGCACATTTTTTTGTGCTGAAAAACTCGGCTTATACTCGAGTATATACGGTAACTAAAAACTGAAAATCTCTAATCTACCTAAGTTCTAATGTTCACAGCTAAAAGCATATGGTTGTCATGTGAACAACGAGAATAGTTTTCGCATGTGCTGTTTTGAGAGAGACCGAGCACACGTCCTGCTCTTATGATACACAGACACACACCGATAATGAAGAGGCAGGGCTGTTCTCTGTAAAACGAGGTCATGTGATTTTTCCAGCCAATCACAACCATACACATTCCAGTCATGACGTCGCACACCCAGCTCACCCTGTTCTATTCTCTAAGCTGATTTGCTGGCCGCCAAAATGACAGGAAGCGTCGAAAATGGCGTAATATTAATAGATTATGCACAGATTTTAACCTAAATTATCGTGTGATCGAAAAATCCGATCAACATAAAAACCGTGCCGATTTCAACTTTGTCGATAATAATCGCTCAACACTACCTGCCACCTCTCTGTCTGACATACTGTTTGTTCAAAAATTCACAATACAACAGACTCTGTTTAATGAAGATGTCTGTATATGATAAATACACACCCTGTATTTGACTCCAAATGAACCCACTAACAGGCTTAATTAACCCTTGAATATAAATTGCGCTCCCGAAATCAAGAGGAAAAATGTACTCGTCTTTGGCATTTATAAACACTGTGGGCCACATGTATGAAGCTCGCCACGTCGGGGCGCACCTTTTTGCCAGTTTTCCGGTGAAATTTGCGCCTGATTTATGTCGGCGCCGGGGCGCGCTCATACATAGCATGTAAAGTCCGCCGCGCCTCGCCAGTGTGTGGGGCGCAGTGCGGGGACTTGGGCGCAGTGCGGGGCTGCGCCTAATATTCGCCGTCCGAGGAGGTGCGCTCATACATGCGGGGAAAAGTTCACCGCGCCTCGCCAGTGTGTGGGGCGCAGTGCGGGACTTAGGCGCAGAAGGGACTGCGCCTAACATGTATTCCGATTCGAGACAGGCTGTAAATCAGCGAGAAATCATTAAAGATGTCTGTGCGGAGTATGAATCAAAAAATCGCCTTTATAAAGGCGTTAAACATTCTCTGAAAAAGAGCTCAAACCTACTAAAAAAGACATAAATAAAATCACTTTCCAAAAATCTAGAACGGCGCTACATCGGGAATTTGGATATTGGAAATTGCCGGGAAATACAGTAATTCAAATTCTGTAAGCTCTTCTCATTGGTCGGCAGAAACCAGCCAATCAGAATAGGAGCGACAGTGACCCATTATAACCTATGGAGAAGTATTGACCAATCAAAATCAAAGGCGGGACAGTTCAAAATACAGTAAAAATGCAGAAAAGAGCTGATTGGTTGAGCTAGTGGGGGCTTGGCAATCCTGGCCAATCAGAATAGGAGCGATAGAGACCCATTATAACCTATGGAGAAGTTAGAACCAATCAAAATCAAAGGCGGGACAGTTCGAAATACAGTAAAAATGCAGAAAAGAGCTGATTGGTTCAACTAGCGGGGGCTTGGCTATCCAGCCAATCAGAGCGCGAGCTACTTGTCCCATTGTAGTCTATGGAGAGATCGGTGCGATGCAATCTCGGCTCTCAGCGCCGTGCGGCATGGAGTATGATGAAAAAAATCATTTTTATTAAGTGTAAAATATCAACTGTAAAAGAGCTGAAACCTTCTATAAACATAAATCAATTAAATCCCGAACAACGCATTTGTCGCCGAGACCGGCGCTACATAAGGAATTGGGATATAGAGAATTTACGGGAAATTCAAATTGTAATTCAAATTGTTTAAGCTCTTCTCATTGGTCAGCATAAACCAACCAATCAGAATAGGAGCGATAGGGACCCATTCTAACCTATGGAGAAATATAGACCAATCAGAATAGGAGCGACAGGGAACCATTAAAACCTATGGAGAAATATAGACCAATTAAAATCAAAGGCGGGACAGTTCAAAATACAGTAAAAATTCAGAAAAGAGCTGATTGGTTGAACTAGCGGGGGCTTGGCTATCCCGGCCAATCAGAGCGCGAGCTACTTGTCCCATTGTAGTCTATGGAGAGATCGGCGCAATGCCATCTCGGCTCTCAGCGCCGTGCGGCATGGAGTATGATTAAAAAATCATTTTTATTAAGTGTAAAATTTTATCTGTAAAAGCTGAAACCTTCTATCACAATAAATCAGTCAAATCCCTAACAATGCGTTTGTCGCCAAGACAGGCGCTACATCGGGAATTGCAATGTAGAGAATTGACGGGAAATACAGTAATTCAAATTCTGTACGCTCTTCTCATTGGTCGGCATAAACCAGCCAATCAGAATAGGAGCGACAGTGGCCCATTCTAACCTATGGAGGAGTATTGACCAATCAGAATAGGAGCGACAGGGACCCATTATAACCTATGGAGAAAAATTGACCAATCATATTTAAAGGCGGGACCGCCAATCACAAACAGAGCTCGCTCTGCATTTCTTTTCCCCATAGAACTCTATGAGAAAGTAGCTTGCGCTCTGATTGACCGGGATAGCCAAGCCCCCGCTAGCTCAACCAATCAGCTCTTTTCTGCATTTTTACTGTATTTTAAACTGTCCCGCCTTTGAATATGATTGGTCAAGATTTCTCCATAGGTTAGAATGGGTCCCTGTCCCTCCTATTCTGATAGGTCAATACTCCTCCATAGGTTAGAATGGGTCCCTGTCGCTCCTATTCTGATTGGTTGGTTTATGCCGACCAATGAGAAGAGCTTAAACAATTTGAATTACTGTATTTCCCGGCAATTCTCTATATCCCAATTCCTTATGTAGCGCCGATCGGCGACAAATGCGTTGTTCGGGATTTAATTGATTTATGTTTATAGAAGGTTTCAGCTCTTTTACAGATGATATTTTACACTTAATAAAAATGATTTTTTTAATCACACTCCATGTCGCACGGTGCTGAGATCCGAGATTGCATTGCGCCGATCTCTCCATAGACTACAATGGGACACGTAGCTCGCGCTCTGATTGGCCGAGATAGCCAAGCCCCCGCTAGTTGAACCAATCAGCTCTTTTCTGCATTTTTACTGTATTTTGAACTGTCCCGCCTTTGAATTTGATTGGTCAAAACTTCTCCATAGGTTAGAATGGTTCCCTGTCGCTCCTATTCTGATTGGCCGAGATAGCCAAGCCCCCCGCTAACTCAACCAATCAGCTCTTTTCTGCATTTTTACAGTATTTTGAACTGTCCCGCCTTTGAATTTGATTGGTCCATACTTCTCCCTAGCTTTTAATGGTTCACTGTCGCTCCTATTGTGATTGGCCGGTTTATGCCGACCAACGAGAAGCGCTTTCAGACTTTGAATTACTGTATTTCCCGGCAATTTCCAAGATCCTATTTCTTGATATTGCGCCGTTCTAGATTTTTGGAAAGTGATTTTATTTATGTATTTTTTATTTTTGAAGGTTTGAGCTCTTCTTCTGATAATGTTTTACGCCTTTATAAAGGAGATTTTTTTGGAATCATACTCTATGCCGCACGGAGCTAGGAGCCGAGATTTCTCTTGCGATCTTCTATATGTTTCCTTGTATGTTCCGTTCTTGCTTCACTTCGCCGCCGCCGGAGCATTTAGACCAGAATCAACCAGGTCTGCCTGTCGGAGCTGCCGAGCGCTGCAATGCGCCGCACTTTGCCGACTCGCGATCGTACATGCCCCGGAACGCCCACACCGCGCCCATTACACGCCCCTTCATGCGGGGCGCAGCTAAAAGTGGCGAACGCTGCGCCTAACACCGCATCCCTGCATCCGACAGCGGATTCGGGCTGGGGAGGCGCAGGTTACGCCAAAAAAACAGGCGAAAAGCCCGTTCATACATGTCGCCCTGTATATTTTACTGAATATAAAAGCACAAACACGCTTAATTAACCCTTGAATATAAATTGCGCTCCAGAAATGACCAGATGGAATTAAAATGTATATGGGGCAGAATTAGACCCACCCTGGACTTGAATTACAATACCCCACAAACTGAATCAAAATGATAATGGAAGAGGAGCAGTCTCTGATAAAAGCAGTGGCACCTCCCCCCCCCAAATCGCTGTTAAAAGCTATTTCCTTTGTGTGAGATCTCTGCTGCTGCAGCAGCCGCTTATGTCAGGGCACAACGAGAGCAGTGTGAGGAACGAGCATGGCATCCGTACTTATAGTGCTGTGACGTCACAGAAGCCCGCCGGTCTCTGATTGGCTTGATGTCTGCACATGTCATTTAGGGTGTTCCTTTCTTCCTCCCAGAGTTCTCTCCCCCATGTCACGCCATGTGCTTGCAGCCATTTTAGCAATACAAAACACACTTCGTTCCCACGAAGTACCCCAAACTTCTATTTCGTGCAGAACCGAAGTTTTCCTGAAATTCTCAACGAAGTCCACTTCGTTAGAATCAATTCACCCATCTCTATTGACTACACATCAACAGCCCAAGAAGCTGCTGAACAGTGAGCTCACCATGGGCTGCTGTGTAATGTAGCTGCCTAATGTCTGCTCCAGCTTTATGTCCAAGAGCCGATAGGGTCATCTCCTGACTGAAGTATGTCTGTTTTGATGCTGCACTGTCGGTGCCCACCTCTCCTCCTCTCCTGCTGTCTCCCTGAATTCCATTAACCCCTTCCAGACATAGGACATACTGGTATGTCCTTGTGGGAAGTGCGTTCCCACAAATGGATGTACCGGTACATCCTGCACATCACGTGGGCTTACAAGCAAACCCCCCCCCCTCCCCCCGCACGATCATGACATGGGACCAGTGATATATTACCACTGGCCTAATAACGCATCACCCGCAGCTGGATTGAGCTCTGACCACGGGTGATTAACCCTTAGCTGCTGCAATCTATCACGATCACGCCAGTTCTGCTCTTTACTGATCTCTATTGTATCAGTGACCTGTGAAAAGTGAAAAAAGGTGAAAAAGTAAAAAAAAGTAAAACACAAACATGAAAAATAAAATAAAAACATGTACACCACTTTTTTTTCCCTTTAAAGATGCCAATCACCCCAAAAAAAGATTTAAAAAAATAAAGTAATTATATTTGGTATTACTGTGTGTATAATGGCCCTATAAATGTAACAAAAAAGCCCTTACATAACTCTGTATTGTGTTTTACACGATAAAAACACTTTTTTAAAAAAAGATCTTCAACATAAAAAAAACAAAATAAATTGGGTATCACCATAATCATCTCGACCCAAGGAGTAAAATTAACTTGTCACGTGTACTGCACGGTGAGCCCTGTTAAAAATAAAATTAAAAAAACACTACTAGGATTGCAGCAGTTTCTTCGCCCTGCTTTCCAAAAAAACAAATTTAAAAGCCTTGTCTCCCCAAAAATGATACCAATAAAAACACCAACTCATCCTGCAATAAACAAGCCCCTACACATCTCCGTACACAAAAAAATGAAAAAGTAACGGCACTCAGACTATGGTGAAGCAAAAATGCGCGTAAAGCAGTAAAACATAAATAAATATACAAATTGGATATCACTGTAATTGTATCGACCTGTTGACTAAACCTAGCATGTCATTTATACCGCCCGGTGACCGCTGTTAAAAATAAAAAACACTACCAGGATTGCTGTATTTTGTTCAAAACACGTCACAAAAACCTTAATAAAAAGTGATCAAAGCATCATATGAATCCCATAATGGTACCAATAAAAATGTCAACTCATCCCGCAAAAAACAAGCCCATAATCAGCTCCGTATACAGAAAAATAAAAAACTTATGGCTATCCGGCTATGACGACATAAAAACACAATTTTTTTATAAACGCATTTTTATTGTGTAAAAGTAATAAAAAATAAAAAACTATATTAAATTTATATCATTGTAATTGTACCGACCCACATAGTAAAGTTATCCTTTTACTTATGTCGCATGGCAAACGCTGTAAAATTGAAGCCCAAAAAACGATGACGGAACTGCACTTTTTCGACCCATTTACATGGCCAAATACTAAAAAACAATGGAACACCTGTGTATCCAAAATGCGCAATATACCTCTAGATGAGATCCACGAGGGGTGTTTAATCCAGATTGTTTGTTTTTTTCATTTTCACAGCCTAATGCTAAAAACATTTGTGAAACACCTGTGGGTCAATATACTCACTACACCCCTGGATATATTCCTTAAGGGGTGTATTTTCCAATATGGGATTTTTTAGGGGTGATTATTAAGTTTTAGCACCTTAAGATGTCCACAAACCTGAAATGGCATCTAAATAAAATCGTATTGAAAATGTGACCTCAAAGTCCAGTAAGTGCTGCTCCTACTCTGAGGCTTGTGGTTGAGCCAAATAGCGCACTAGGGCCATATATGAAAACGGCAGAATCTGGGGAATGAATATTAAGTTGTACTTCCCTGGTCAATTATACTGTGTTCCTGTGAATAATGAATAAAAATTGAATATCTGCAAAATTTCTGTTATACCTAAAGGATTAACAAACTTCCTAAACACTGTTGTAAATACTTTGAGGGCTGAAGTTTCTTAGATGGAGTTATTTATGGGGGTATCTAGCAGACAGGCTCCTCAAAGCCACGTCAGAACTGGACTGGTCTCTAAAAAAAATGTACAATATATTGTATTATATTACGGGTGGACTGTGTCTGGGGGGCCTATATATATAATAATATATAACAATAATATAAGTAAGGGGGCTGTATCTTGGAGGGTGCCTGTATTAGATAAGGAACGGGCTGAGTCTGGAAGGTCCTGTATTATATAAGGGGGAGCTGTGTCTTGGGGCCTATATTATATTTGTGGGCTGTGTCTTGGGGGCTGTGTCTGGGGATCTATATTCAAGTATAAAATGAATAATAATTTAAATAATATAAAATAAGAAAACCAATACAGCATCTACGAAAAATCCCGTTATTATAGTATTATCAGTGATTATAAACGCATCACAACAGGCTAGAAATAAAAGAAAAAACATTAGAATAGGATGTCTGCGAGTAGAAACTATGTTAGTGAATTTGCTTGGTGCACTACAGATCCCAGCGAGATGTAGAATAAAGGCTGGAGAGCAGCAAAATTTCCACACTGAACACCATCTGATTAAAATGAATTTAACGTAGTAAAAACAAAAATAAAAGAAATTGTATGAAAAAAATGTTCCTAAAAGGCTAAAAAATGTTCCTAAAAGGTTTATAAAAGCATGCAAAATACTGACTTACTGACCCAGTGATCTACATTTTGATAAATACAAATTAACGTACAATATAACAGTCTAAAATAAAGTATTTCGTAAGATTTTAATTATAAAAAACGAAAAAGATAAAAATCAATAAGTTGCACTAGTCTCTATAGAGAAGAGAAGTAACAGTTAGGCCTCGTTCACACGGCTTATTTGGGCACGGATTGGCGCCGTACTCCGCACCGGATTTGCGCTTCAGTACGGCGCCAATCCGTCCCTGTCATTACGGTAATCCACTGCTCTCATAGAGAACATTTGGGAAACTGTCGCTCCTCCCCGCTCGGCAAATCCGCCGCGGGGGGAGAAAGTGACATGCACATTATTTACGGCGCGGACGCGCTCCGGCCCCGCCCCCCTCCCGCTCCTTATTCACGGCGGATTTGTGAGCTCAATCCGGCTCACAAATCCGTCGGGAATAAGCCGTGTGAACACGGCCTTAGGGTATGTCCATATGGTACTGGTTTTTAGTTGGATTTTCAGACCTCGGATTTGAAAACCATCTGTAAACCAACTGTTGACCATCCTAACTAGACTTTAATAGAAAATCCAAGCTGTACTCTACGCAGCTCGGATTTTCTGACAGCAAATTCAACCTTCTAAAGAACTTAGGGCCACATATATGAAAACGGTCTAGGTCTAAAATTCACTTTGTTGCCCATAGCAACCAGAGTGCCCCTTTCATTTCATATAGTGCTCTGGAAAAAATAAAAGGGCACTCTGATTGGTTGCTTTGAGCAACACAGTGAATTTTAGACCTACACAGTTTTCATACATGTGGCCTTTAGAGCATGTGCATTCTTCCGCCGGTTTTTGGGTGGAACATGAACTGTTTAATGTAAAGGAGGACTGCTGAATCCACAAACCCTGGCCAGAAAACCCTCCCCCATTTCCATTCAAAAAACAACAAAATACTGGTGGAATAATTCAACCAGAATTTTGTCAGTGCCATTTGGTGATAGCCTTAGAATACAAATGTTACAGTTCTTAAGTATAATTGACAGTAAGGCTATGTTCACACGGCTTATTCTGGGACGTAAATCAGTCCGTAATTACGCGCCAGAGTGCGCCAATTACTGGCTGAATCCGTCCCAGTAACTACGGTAATGCATAGTTCTCTATGAGAACTGTGCATTACGTCTCCTCTCCCTGCTCGGCGAATCCGCCGGGCGGGGAGATAATTGACATGTCACTTTCTAGCGGTGTATACGCGCCGCTAGCAATGACTGTCTATGGGCCGGCGAGGTGCCGGCCTCCCGCTCCCTCCCCCGCTCCCGCCCCGCAGTTAAGTCGTGTGAACATAGCCTAATAGCTTATCTCTTGCAACATTCTAACCACAAACTGAGATTGACACAGGGAGAGCACTATGACGTAATAAAAAGAAAAAAAACATTTAAGAGTATGATTGATGTTTAGGAGCTTCTGTTCTTCTCTGTAGAGATTAAGGCAATTGGATTTGCTTCTCTAATGTAAAATTTATTATGTTAATAATAAAATTTTGTTCTGATTTTTATATTTTCGTTTTTTATCATTTAAATCTTAAAAAAATACTTTTTTTTATACTTTTATATTGTACGTTTATCATTCATCAAATGTAGGTCAGTGGGTCAGCCTTTATTCCATATACAACAATACCCAGCACACGACAGGTGTCGCTGAGACTTGTGGTGCACCATGCAAGATCACTACCATAGTTTCTATTCACTGACCTGCTATTCTATTGCCTTTTCTTTAATTTTTAGCCTGCTGTGATGTGTTTGTAATCGCTGACAATACTATGATAACTCCGTAAATATCTGAATGAGAACGGAATTTATGGTAGATGCTGTATTGGTTTAATTAATTTATATTATCTAATTTAATATTTTAGATGATATCATTTTATATAAATTTTATAGGAGATTTTACGTTAATAATAATTTTATATAATGTAATCTTAATTCCTTAACGACCACCTGCCGACTTTTGACATCAGCTGTTGCAGGTCGTTCGTCTGCAGCGACGTCTTTTAACATAGCGGCAGACATCGGAGTTTGTGGCTCCAGGCGCTGTAGCTGCGCTGAGATCGGGGCTGCACTACACAGCCCTGAACCCAGAGCATCCCCTTCGAGCATCGGGGAGCGGGGGAAACCTCCGCACCCCGGTGCTTTAACCCTTTGATAGCAGCGGATCATCACCGCAGCGCAATCAAAGGGTTATCCTGCTCTGTCGGGTGATTGGAACACCCAGTGACCCGACAGAGCCCGAGGGACGGCAGCACAGTCAACCGTGGGGATGTCCTGATCCCTGCCTGTGTCAGACTGACATAGATTATAATGTATTAGCATATATGATTATGCTAATACATTTCTAAGTGTAAAAAAAAAAAAAAGTAAAACAGTTCTCCCTTCATGGGATTCATAAAAAAAGTTAAAAAAAAAAAAAGAAAAGGTGTACAAAAAATAAAATAATAATATAATAAAAATAAATATTTAATAAAAAATAATTGTGCATACATTACACACACACAAAAAAAATACACATATTAGGTATCCACACGACCATAATAACCTGTAGAATTAATCTAACAAATTATTAAGTGTGAAATGTGAATGGTGCAAAAAAAAAAAAATACAAAATGAAAAAACAAATAAAAAAAATTCTGCAATTATTTATGTGAGCTTAAACTATTCCCCCATAAAGTACAACTTGTCTCAAATAAAACGAGGCCTCATAAAACTGCATCATTGAAAAAATGTAAAAGTTACAACTATTGAAATGCAAGAAGGCAAAAACTAAAAAAAAATTCTGGTCATTAACTACTTAAGGGGTTAATTTTATATAATTCAATTTTATATAGTTTGATAATTGTCATAAATTATTTTTTATTCTTTAGTGGTGTATATTAACAGGGGTGTAACTATGGGGGTAGCAGATGTAGCAGCTGTCACGGGGCCCGGGCACTTTGGGGGCCCGGGGCAGCCGCTACCATGTCTGCTACCACGGTTAACAGTTCACTGCCGGCAGACGCGGAGCTAAGGGGCCCGGCGCATCCTGCCTCTAAACGCCTGGCCCTCCGGCTCGAGTGTTCAGAGACATCGCTGCCCCATGGTAGCAGAGTGGAGCGCATCCGGCGCTCGGCTCTGCTACTCTTCCTGACAGCAGGCGGCGGCTCTCGGTGATCATGTGGGCGGTGCAATTACATCACATGATCGCGCCGTCCGCGTTGAGCACAGCGGCTGGAGCATGGCGCATCGGGGGACCGTGGGCCGAGGTAAGTGATTTATTATTTTACCTGTCCTGCCTGCCTGTATAGCCCACCAGCCTCTCTATATACCCCTATCTGCCTATATAACCCCAGCCTACCTATATACCCCAGCCTGCCTATATACCCACAGCCTACCTGTATACCTCAGCCTGCCTATATACCCCAGTCTGCCTATATACCCCAGCCTGCCTATATAGTCCCCCTGAAGCCTGACTATATAGTCCCCCTTGAAGCCTGCCTATATATCCCCCTAAGCCTACTTATATAGCCCCCCTGCCTGCCTATATATCCCCCTAAGCCTACCTATATAGCCCTCCTGCCTGCCTATATAGCCCTATAGCCCCCTAAAGCCTGCTTGTGTAGCCCCTATAGCCTCCCTAATGCTTGCCTACCTATATAGCCCCCTGAAGCCTGCCTGTCTACTTATATGGGGCCCCTATAGCTACCTAAACCCTGCCTACCTACTTTTATGGCCCCTATAGCTCACCTAACCTGTGTCTATCTGTATGGCTCCTTATAGCTACCTAAAACCTGCCTGTCTACCTATTTAGCTCCTATATCTACCTAAACTCTACATGCCTACCTATATAGCCCCTATAGCCTACCTAAAGCCTGCCTGTCTTTTTGGGTTCCCCTATAGCCTATTAACCTACCTGTCAACCTATGTGGGCCCCACCTATAGCCTAGCTACCTGGAGCCCAACTACAGCCTACCTGTGGTCCACCTACTGCATACCTACCTACCAGGGGCCTAAATACTGCCTACCTAATTGAGACCTGCCTGACTACTGCCTACCTAAATAGGATCTACCTACCTGGGGCCTATGTATTACCTACCTACCTAAAGTCTACTAACCTACCTACCTAGGGCCTACCAACCTATCTAATGGGGGTCTACCTGCTTATATGATTTGGTGGGGTACAGGCCATAACTGTAACACAATATCCAGGGGGTGAATCCTCTGTTCCTTCCCTCTAGGAGACTGGGCATCTAAGCTATAGCCTGTACCTGCCCTCCCACCCTTAGGAAGTTTGTGCAAAGGTGGGGGGCAGGGAGTGAGGTGCTGGAAAAGTGAGGATTCCAAGATATTTGTGGCCAAATCTGCACGGGCGAGTGGCCGGGAGAAGTAATCATGGTGGTCGGGATCGGATGCAGAACGAAAGGGAAAGTCAACGACTCAGTAGAGAAATGTCACCTGTGAGATGTAACTGCACTGTAATCACTTATATGTCTGCAAAGTCTGTGTACACTGGTGTCTATCACTATATGGTCACTGTATGGAGGTAATATACAGTTTGTAGGGCACCTGTGTACACTAGTATATACCACTATATGGTAGTAATATTGATCTTTATTCAGTAATAGTATAGGGGTATTAGTCACTATGTGGTGGTAATTTGTGGTCTTGTTCTGGCAGCATAATTCGGTCCATATGTAGTAACGTTATAGGTAATTCTAATATGGGTATAGTGGGATTTATTTGGTAGCAGTATGATGGGGATATCTATGGTGAGGTGCTCACTCCTTGTATTATCTAGTAACTGCATGAATTAAGAGGTCCCGGTAAATGTTCGTAGTCTGGTGGGGGAACATCCAAAAGTTTGCTTTGGGGCCCAGGCTTCCCTAGTTACGCCCCTGTATATTAAGAAATACTTGATATGTTTTGCCCTAATGGCAAATGTTGCCCCAGCCAGACCATTTTTAACTTGGTCTGACTGGTACTGACAGTTTTGCGACTACATTTGTGACCACTGCATTATGCCCCTGCATATTTGGCGTATCCAAAAGTGTCGGTGCAGGTGCAGAATGTGCCAAGTTTGGACGTACAACTGTTCATACATCCATCAAACAGGGCTATGGCAAATTTTATTGGTTCAAAGCACGCCAGAAACCTGCCGCAGTCATTCACACAAGTTGCCCTAAATTTTTTATGTAGGGTGGATTTAAAGTATGTGTTGGTAAAAATAAGCATTGCAGTTAAAAATTTGTAATAAACCAAGTATTTAAATTAAAAAAAATAGAATTAACAAGCGTTGGAATACACGTGAACATTATATCATGTTAAAATTGCCTAAATATACCATAGATGTTTTATATGGTTAGAAAATAGAATAATAAGGTCAACCATTGTCCCTGTTCTGTCCACTAAAAGTATATTCACATTTAATGTTGCAGAACTGAACACGTTTTAACAGGGGGCACATTCAGTCACAGTGCCTAGAGAATGAAAGGTAAATATGGTCCTGTACTCATTTCTATCCAGACCAGTGTTCTAGCATAACCACTGTCTACCTTCTCCCCAGGTCTTCTCTCTACTTCCTAGTCCTGGCAGTCAGAACGTCAACGTTGCAGTGGTCACATAATATTTCCTGATGACACATGAAGGCAATCAGCAGCTGCCGTAGTGATGTAATTGGCAGAATTAAGAAATAACAGAAGACCTAGAGAGTTGGCGGACAGCAGTAGCGCTGGCAAAGAGGTGTGGACAGAGGTATCAGTTTTTCTTTTTTACTATTGCATTACAAGCATAGATTTATTTTTAAAAAATTAAAGGGGCTGTGCCATGAAGGCATTTCATTCCTGGTTTCATCTGCTTCAGTGTGTTCAAAAGGGACTGAGTATGATTTATTTGAACTATATAACATGTGCCCCAGCAGCCTTGACATCACCATGCCTTTCCCCATAGTGTGCTCACTCTAGTCAAACAAAGGTCTGTTTATGCAAAGAGCCATTAGCAGCAACAATGTAGTTGACTGGTTGGCACTTCTGCCCTTCAACATAGGGGTTCTAGATTCAAATCCCTACAGGAGCCAAACATGTGGATTTATTATTTTTTTTGTCTCAGTTCACATACCTGATTGAGGTTTCTTTTTTATTTTTATCTATTTGCACTGTTTGACTAATTACTAAGGAGTACAGAGGACAGGAGTAGAATGACAGCACCTTGGCGTTGAACACTCGCTCAGCAGTTAGTGTGTGTGATAACTAGGCAGGGAAGAGACAGACAGCAGCTGCCTAAGAGGAGAGGTGATATTTGAGCATGTGAGGCCAGGACTGGGAAGCTCTCATCACTGATTGCATCCCCGGAGTGTGTGACCTGGGACAAAGTCAGTCTTTAGGAAATGGGAGAGGGAGAGCTGTAACTTTCTCCTATTTTGAGTAGTGGACCCTGTGCTATCTATACACTTTGCTGTCACATTTTAGTGTAATCCTGCTTGTGCTGATAGTGAGGAGACTGCTAAAAAGTTTTCTCTACAGAACAGGAAGTTTCAGACTACTATTGGGTCTAGTGGCCAAAGTGAAAACTGCAGGACTTCAGGATTTTTTTAAAATATTGATAGGGATACGAAAAATTAAAAAAATACAACCAAACATTCTTTAAAAATGTGTTTAAAATAAAAACATGAGTTAAACAATAGGTAATTTTCTGATGACACATTCCCTTTAAAAGATGTGTTAGGAAATTAATAAAACTACAATAACTTGATAAATATGGGTAATTGGATAATTGGTAACATGGCTTTAGGCTCCCAAAAATAGACTTTACATAGACAACCTCACAAGAAAATGCAAAGGTCACCTGAGAATGACAGAGAGGCTGAATAATGTGTGCACAAAAGACTCTGCATACTAAGAATTTAGCAGACAATTTTATCTGTTTGTTATGACAATATTCTTCTACGTTCCCCACAATGCCTCTCGCCAGAAGGAACCAGGAACTGAATGATTACCCCAAAGTGTGCTAGATGAACTGGAAAAAGCCTATTCAAACAAAGCTCATTAGTCTCGATACCTCCAGGGCTATGAAAAATTAAGCGGCTGGTGAACATACTTTGCAGAGAAAAGAAGAACTGGGTGAAAATTCTAGACGTAATTTCAGTGCATTTACTAGAGTGTGTAAAATTTGCAATTTAAATAAAGGGGATGTCTTAATTAGAAAACTGAAGCTCTCTATAAGAAGGTGCTATAGCTAACTTCTGTCTTCACATATGTCCATAAAAATAAGAACCTGTGGACCTTGGAGCCCTACAATCTCTATTTAACCCCATGAACTGAATTTTATACTGTTTGGAATTGTATGTTTGGAATGTTAAATCCTGCTTTTCCAAAAAAATAAAAAGATTCAACCTGAAAAGCTGTTGTGTCAGAAAAATGGCACATATAAAGTATATTTTGGAAACAGAGTTTAAACCATGATATGCCTTCAATGTATGAGTGACTGTATAGTAACCCCTCAATGTTGATGGGGAACTTCACCGATATGAATGGGAAACATTCACTTTAGACAGTTCCATAAACAGCACCACTACTCACCACTGTGGGCTAGTAGATTTTATAGAGCACTGTAGTCCTTAGGGAGCGTCCCCACGGCACAGGACAAATACCGGTCAGTTTATATGACCGTTATTTGACCGTTTTTTGTGCTGTGCACATGGCCGCAGGAGGACGGCTTTTCTCTGTGAAAATCGGTACAGAAGAATGAACAAGCACAATGTTTTTCGGGACACAGACTGCTGCACGGGTTTTCCATAGCGGCCCGTGTAAAAGTTTGCGGCCGGTTTTTCAGACCTTTTGCAAAACTGCAAACCATCTGAGAAACCGGCCGCAAGCCAGTGCCGTGGGGACATGGCCTTAGACTCATTGATGCTTTAAAGTATGAATGGCTATTTATTTCAGGCAGCACAGCTTCAAGTGGTAGGTGCATGTCATGGAGAGCTGATCATTTCCCATCAAAGTAAGTAGGTAAGCATACAATAAGAGCAGCACTCCAGATCTAGGGTATGCTTAAGTGGTTTTTTTGAGTGAATAAAATGTTCCCCAAAGTAAGTCTCCTTTGTAATATACTTTCTTTAGATTTTCTGTGTGTTTCCTGCAGCTCTTCAAAAACCTTTTGAGGACAGGAAGCTTTATAGGTTTGTGTGTTTCCACACACAAAGAACAGTTGTGTTCAGCCAGTAGATCAGGTGACTAAAAAGTGTGTGGCTTTTTTTCAGGGCAGCCTATAAAGCTACATCCATTTGGTCCTGTCTCCAAAAACTCCTCAACCTCTACTTCTCCCTAACATCCTTATTGTGTTAGGAAGGAGTATGCTTCGGGTCATTGTCCATTTGGAAGACCCAGTGTCGCCGAAGCTTTAACTTCCTTGCTGATGACTTGAGATGTTGCTTGCCACATAATCTTCGTTACTCACAGTGCCATCTTTTTTGTGAAGTGAAGCAGTCCCTCCTGCAGCAAAACAACCCCACAACATGATGCTGCCAACCCCGTGTTTCACAGTTGAGATGGTGTTCTTAGGTTTCCAAACGAGGGCCCTTATGGCCAAACAATTCAATTTTAGTTTCATCAGACCACAGGACATGTCTCCAAAAATGTAGATCTTTGTTCCTGTGTTCATTTGCAAACATTAATCTGTCTTTTCTATGTTTCTTTTGAAGTAATAGCTTGTTCCGGACAGAGTGGCCTTTCAACCCTTGTTGATACAGTACTTGTTTTACTGTGGATAATAACACAATCTTAATCTTAAATCAAAAGCTTCAAATGACATGACATCATCATATGGGCTGTCCCAAATTGTTTAAAGGCATAGCAATCCTAGTGTATTTAAACTTTTGACTTTGCAGAAAGTAATTAAAATGCCTAAAATTCTCTATCTCTCTCATTATTCTGGCAAATCTAAAAAACTTGTAATCCTAATTGACCTAAAACTGGTAAGGTTTATTCTGATTTCATGTCAGATAGTGAGAAGAATATGCATATGTGTATTTTTATATAGTGTATGTAAACTTCTGGTTTCAACTGTAGATTCTGTTGTAGAGTCTATATTTCACTCCATATGAGCATTGTGTGTAATCTGTATCCCATGAATTCACACCTTAGTTCAAATCATAAACTACATTGTGGATTTTGTTCTATGCAGATTTAAAATCCATTTGGTGTTAAGAAAAGATATGAAATGTCAGGTTATGTTCACACATTTATTCCGAATGGAAAAATCCATTGTGGAATTCCATTGCAGCCTAACTTTCGCTTTGATGTCCTGTCCATCATCTCTCATGGTTACGATATCATTGACCCAGTGATATGGTAACTGGGAGTGAACATCAACTGTTGCATATGACATTACTTCTGGTTATACATAACATTCATCCTACGGTGAAGTAATTGGAAGTGACATTAGACGAGATGTAAAGATCATAAAGTTGGGTCACAATGGGAGTGTTGTGTTCCAAGACTTGTATGTTAACCCCCTAAAACTCCTTAGACAAATTTAAAGTTTTTTTCTCCACCATGCAGTTTCACAGCCACAGCCAGCTTTAGCATCACATATGCCATTCAGACTGTGGGTAGGTCTATAGCAGTGATTGACACATCAGCTCTGCTGTTCCTAGCTATTCATGTTACACTAACAATGAGTGTAAGAGATTTATAAAGTGAATTACACCAGGCTGCAGAGCTCTAAAGGGTGTTTATTTAGCCAAATGAGAGACTTTCATAGTAAGTTACTAGAGATAAGACTCTGCAGAAGGTAACTCACCATGGTCAGCATGAATGACAGCAGCTTAGAGCGATGAGAGATAAGAGAGAGACGGCAGAGGTGGGGAGAGAGATGGTGGTAATTAGTGTGCTCTAAGAGAAGATAAAATCTTCTTTATCACCTGACCAGAGAAAAATCAACTTAGCAAAGTATTTAGAGAACGTCTTCAATGATCTGTCCCTACATGTTAAAAGCTAATCATTGTATTAAGAAAAGCCTTTAAGAACCTTAAAGACACAGACCAAAAGATTGAGCCCCATTTTTCAAATCTGACATGTTGCACTTTCTGTGGGAATAAATTTTTCATACTTTTACCTATCCATGTAATTCACAGCTTGTTTTCTCATGATACATTGTTCTTTAAGTTAGTACTAAACTTTAGTCTTTAAAATCCTTGTTTATTTGTGAAAAATATCAAAATGTTTTAAAAATAAAAAAAATTGCCATTTTCAAAGTTCAAAAATTTCTGCATGTAAGACAGATAGTTATACCACACAAAATAGTCTATAACTAGCATCTACCATATGTCTACTGTATGTTGGCATCATTTTTTAAATTCCATTTTATTTTTTTACATCATTAGGTGGCTTACAAATTTAGGGCCACATGTTCAGTATATGTAATACACTTTGTAAACATCCTTTCAATATCCATTGAGATTGTATATTTTCTGACAAAAAACTCATTTTGATATTTAATGCTCCCTAACACATCTATAACTCCACCTCCACACCTAGAACCTCTAGTGAATTCTACAGTGTGATTCCCCCCCAAGAAGCCCAAATATTCTGTAATTACTCTCACTAGGACGAAGCAATTGGAACAAAATAACGTTCATTGTGCTCCTCAGTATATGGATCTTTGAACAAGCCAGGATGTCACTGCACTGGACGGCCATCGCAACACTAAACCTCCGTTTGTGACTTGCAAAACACCTGTATATGGGCCACTGAAAATCCCTTTGCCACCCACCAGAATCCACTCCATAAATAAAATGCAGTGTGCTGTCCGCGATATTTCGGTTGTGCATCAAAGGCTTCATTTTCTTTGACACCACCATGAATACTAATGTGTACCTAGAGATTTTTGAACATGGATCAACTGGATGATTATGAGTTAACAGAAGTTTACTTCCAGCAAGATGGAGAATTGTGTCATACATCGGGAAGAAGCATGGCAGAAAGTGGGTCATTTTTTGGCAATAAGATCATTTGAAAGGGGTTTTGGCCACCAAGATTGCCAGATCAGACACCATCAGTCTTCTTCCTTTCAGGTTTGCTCATAGAAAAAGTCTATCAGAACAAGCCTCTCGCTGTGTAAGGTTTGAAGAAAAACATCCAATGCGAAATTGCTGCTGTTCCCCCTGATATGCTTGCCGATATGTTCAGTAACATGGAGCATTACGTCAAAATGTGTCTGGCAGAAAAAGGAAATCATTTCCATCATCGCATGTAATGCAATCGATTACACATTCGTCAAGGTATGTAGTGTATTTTTTTGGATTCTTCCTAACTTGAGGTAACAACAGGGCTTCTTTTGAGTGAAGTACACTGTAGCACAATAGCTATAGGGCTTAAAGGGGTTTTACCACTGTAGATATTTATCACTTATTGTAAGGATACATGATAAATGTCTGATAACCAATAATTCCACATCTGAGATCCCCATCAATTGTTAAAACTGCAACCCCAATTCACCATCTTTCCCAATTGTGTTCACACAGTAAAGAAGTCTTTGAGAAAGGCAGTGGTCAAACATATGCACTCCAGCTCCGTTCAAAGTCTTTGGGATCAACAAAATAGCTGTTATTCTAAATAATTGTTCTTTTTCTTTCTAGGTAACTGATGTTTAGATAAAAGTTCTTATATATGAATACGCTGCCAAGAACAAATTATTAACTATACTGTATTTAATCACATGTCAAAAATACCGTAGGTAAACACTTCCACACTTGTTTACCAACAAGATATTATTTCAAGAATTATTAACATATATGATATTGTATGTTTTAACCATTTTTAGCACCGGAAGAATAAAACCAACAGAACCAATTACTCTTCCTTTTACTGCTATACAGGCCACAAGCGTACAAAGATTATTAAACAAATATTAACGTCTTGGATATGATATGATAAATACAGACATATAACAGGACAGATACCGTATGCATTGCTCACTGTTGGATAAAAGTGGGTCACACAGGTAATTATAGTGATAGAAAGCGTGGATAATTTTGTAACTGAATGTAAATATAATCCATGTGTCTGTGTCTTCACCCCACTATGTTTCCCATATATAACATTGTTGCTATATTCACATTAAAGTGATGAAAAATTAATGACTTTGAAGCTTGGCAAGAATTAAATATTTTGAAAGCAGTTACTATTTTTGTGGTGAATGTATATGATAATAGTCTATAAGATAGAGCTGTTTTTTTGAATAGTAGATCTAGGCAATATAATAATACTAAAACCACAGGGAGGAATAAATGACCTTAAAACATAACTTTTAATGTATAAATAATTATAAAAAACACACTAATGCAGACACAACGCCCTCAAAGGTATATTTACAAAGGAGTGACAGAAAAAACACTCAATTGAATAAAGGCACACATGTGGGACATGGGGACCAATAAATGTATAAGTATCCCTATGAAGCCCACTCGTCTGGCCACTGCTTGGACACCCTTACATCATCTTTCTGCAGGATTTCATTGTATATCATTTGATGCCTGTACCCTACCTCGTGCTGCTCAACTTATATACTCTGTATGTATTCTTTTTGACTGACCTATCAGGGTCTCTGTGAGTATATGCTTAGTGTGGCTTAATGAGGTATTTTGTTTGTGTTTCAGTTATAATATTGTTGCACATTTTTTCCTTTGGTCCCCACCTAATCATCCTAATCATCCCCTGATGCGATCCCTTTTGGAGGATCGAAACATGTTGGGATGGGACCTATAGGATTGTACTTCGGGTGAGTATTTGCAGGGTCAGGCTCCTGCCAGGACTGCCCTTATTGGGGCGATTTTCCTGATTTGGTATTGAGGTTAGGGCTGTATAGTTCCCTTCCTTAGGGCTTCATAGAGATACTTATACATTTATTGGTCTCCATGTCCCACATGTGTGCCTTTATTGATTTGAGTGTTTTTTCTGTCACTCCTTTGTAAATATACCTTTGAGGGCGTTGTGTCTGCATTAGTGTGTTTTTTATAATTATTTATACATTAAAAGTTATGTTTTAAGGTCATTTATTCCTCCCCGTGGTTTTTGTTTCTTAACTTTAGAGGAATTTGTTAGCTCAATCATATCCACTATACCCGTGGTTCTTTTTTGGCTTTTTTCAATATAATAATACAAATCATTATCTCTGATTAACCCTGACTTGTTCATAAAGCCTTCTATAGCAAGTTTACATGGCTATTTTCTAATTTTGTGCTATACACATCTGTAATATGATGTCTATAGGGAGCTTTGATGGGCTCATGTGTGTACCTCAATGTGTGTTTGGGTTTTATAGTAAGTTTACATAACTGCTGTAGGACATCCACTCTCAGGCCACACTCATGACTATTTTTTAAGTTTGTGTTGCATATATCTGTGATATGATGTCTATAGGAAGCTTTATTGGTCTCATGTGTGTAGCTCTGTGTGTGGTTTGTTATGAGAAAATATGGTGCCACACAGTACAATATATATTGGCACATATTATGCCAAATCAAATCTTTGCGACACAGCTCAGTGTGTAGTTGCACAGTATTGTGTATAGACCAATAATCTGTTCCGTTGTTTTCATGTTTAACTTGACTTAACGGGAAATCAAATCTGCCAAAATGTTAACATCAACTGCAGAATGTGAATACAACACATGAAGGGAGAAAAGTCTTTTTTTTACAAGAGCCATATGTCTCTGAAAACAGCTGAAATCCTGAGACTCCTTGGAGCAAAAATTCACTGACCATTGGAGTTCTGTAACAAGAGAACTTTGGGCCCTTTGGCGGTCATTGAACCATGATCCACGACCTTCATGTACCCTCAAGAGTCAATAAAAACACCATGCTAACCACATTCACATTAAGCAGATTTTTTGCAAAAATGTATGCCACTGAAAATAAACTGTATTAATCTGAATAGGATTTTAGTGCATCAGATTAATCAATTTTGCGGCCCCGTTATATGAATTGAATAGTTGACAGAAATGTATTAAAACAAATCTGGGCATGTATTACTTAACCCCAAAGCAGGGGTTTCAAACACCCGGCCCCACATGTGGTCCTGAGGCTGGTCATCTATGTCCTGAGAGACTTTAAAGTTCCCAACTTATCCTTGGGACAGAAGAGAAGGTCAAAGGAGGAAGTCTTAGATTTCTATTTGTTTATAGTGCCTGCAGAATGTAAGGCTATGTCTATACAGCACGGATTGCGGTCAGATTTTGAAGCGGATTCAGTATTTTAAAAACCGCAAAAATCCGACTGTAACTCAGTGCCCATTTGACTGCAATAGAAAAAACCGTGCTATAGTCTACGGATTTTCTACTATGAGATTTCTAACATGTTCTATATTTTCCCGGCGGATTCCCCCGGATTTCCGGTGGATCACTGTACGTCCATGTTTCTGGGCTGGCGGAAGCTAAAAAAATGCAAACCAGCGCTAAAAAACATGGTATGTCGTTGTTAGAAAAGCTGTAAAAATTTTGGGTGCCATTTCAACAACTGCTGTGTAGACATAGACTTAGGGGTTTCACAATTTTTCTCTACTGGCCCCACTTTTTTAAAGTGTGTACTGCAATGTAGCATAACAGTGATTAGTCCAGTACTATTTTTAGACAAGAAAAAAAAAGTTAACAGTAAAAAAAATGTTAAAAAAAATAAAATAAAAACCCACACCACCCTTCCCCCATTATCATGCAAACAAAAAAAATACATATGTCTGGCAAGTGGTATGAGTAAAGACCACGGTTACTAATTTTGTATTGTTTTTAACATCTCCTTTAATTTATTTCTGTGTGCAGGTTTTTTAAACCCCTATGCCTAAAAGGTTCTAGAAAATGCCATTTGGTATGCCAGAGCAAAGGCATATTAATACCCGCCACACATATCAGGAAAAGAAGTTTTGGGCAACACATAGTGAGCCAAGCATTGTAGGCAAATGAAAGCTGGATACTTTAAAGACCAAAGTCTTTATTCCTGAAATTGAATGAAAATCAGTAAAAAAAAAAAAAAAAAGGAGAATTTATGCTTCAACTTTACACCCCTTTAAAATTAAATATTATTCATGATATCAGGTTTTTAATCATTGTACCAAAAAAAGCAGAAATGTCGCTTGCCGTCCTCCCTCACTGTAACTCGTTGTTTTATTGCAAACATTTTTCATTGTTCTGTTTACTTTCTGATTTATCATTTCCGCAAATGTCCCACATCAGCATTATTCTAAGGTTTATTATTAAATACCAGAATATCATTTGGTTTCTCCTGTATAATTATTTAATGTTTTTTTTATTATTAAGATTAATTATGAGCATTGGAATAAAATCTAAAATACCTTCAAGTGTGCATTGTTAATGAAGTGGAAATGAAACCTGCTATTTCAAAGATTAATTAGTCATTCCTGGTTACTATGCAAATGGACAGTAGTTGCGCCAAATACACTTTATTTACAAGAAGTGTTTACTTGCTTCCTCTTGGCCATTCACAAAAGTATACAGGTAAAAGGGTATATTTTGGACACACATACTCAAAAAAACATAGACTTGCCATAAAAAATACCATTGAGTTCACCTCTATTTGACGACCCCAAGCCTAAGAAAGTTCATGTAGATGTATCTAAGTATTACTACACTATTATGTTACAGGGGTTTTCCGAAGAAGCCACTTCCTTGTTACAGGTTGGTTTGTAGCTAGCCATGTTATAGAACAAGAAGGGTGGTGCCTGTGGCTGTCCTCCCCATTCATTTCTATGGGAGACCCGAATGTAAGTAAGAGTCAGTGTGCTTAGCTGTATTCAGAACTCCCATAGAAATGAATAGGAGGCACGGCCACACATAACATCCTTCTCGTTCTGTAACACAGTCGGCTCATAGATCGTTACAAGCCAACCTGTAACAAGGAAGTGGATTCATGGGAACAACCCTTTGATTTACAAATTTTGATAACATTTTTATGTTCACATCCCCCCTTCTTCTTTTTAGATATAATGCTATATTACAGACAAAGTCCCCCATTTGCTTCTTCCCTGCTCCCATTGCTTGTTGTTTCCTATGTTTGCTAACACAGCAGTGGTTACCGGACAACATATTTAAACTATAAACAGACTACCTAATTAAAAAGTTGAATAAAAAGCAATAAAAATATTGATCTATTTTTCCAACTTAAAGTTAACAAATAATACATTTAGCCTTTCAAATGTAAATATTCAGTCAACTTTCTGAACCTCACAGAAGATTACTGTGTAGACCAGCTGGGCTCTGGGATAGTTTGTGCCGTTTGATACAGCAATCAGAAAACATGTTCCCATGTGAATATAACATGCATAAAACATGAAAAGGAGCAGACATAAGACAGAAAAAAGAGAAGATTCCTATCTGTGTTAAAGTTTTACTCCCTAAGAGAGAAAAAAACATTTGGCATTTAAAATATATACATAGAGACATCTTATACTTTCTAGGGTTCTTCTAAAAACTGTTAGATCTTTTAAGAAACCTTTATATATAATAGCTAGGGCTTTATTGGTCTTGAATCCAACCTGCCAGTATTCCATTGTTCAGTATCCCAACAGTAAGCTCTCCGATGTCAATGATAGTACTAAATATACCTATGTAAGATATAGAATCTGGACAGAATCACTACAAGATAGATTGTTCCATTCTTCATAGTCATCATGAACAGGAAATAACAACAAAAACTACAGTTTTCTACAATCAAAGAAAAAAAAGTAAGTACATGGACTGCACATATACATAGATCTACTGCAGCTAAGCAAAAATGCTAAAAAATTACTTTTTCATCAAACTATATAAACCACTCACAGCGACCTCTTTTAAGTGGGTTCCTGCACTAAAAGATGGAGCACTGCATGGTGACTACTACCACAGAAACTACAACACCAACAAGGGCAGAAACCTAGCAGCCATCAACCTCCCTGTTGCCAGGCTCGGTCCTCTGACCCTGGGTCACATTACCTCACAGGTAAAGCTTAAGAGCAAGAATTACCACCACACAGGACCACAACCAAAAAGAAAGGATCACAACTACTAACTTTTCCATGTTCTTCCAGTAAACCGACAAAAAAATAGGTAGAAACCATCTAAAAACGAAATCATTTTTTCTGAATGTTGTTGAAAGTCTCTGTACTCCTACTCAGTTACTTATGGTGCCTTAGGGTATGTTCACACAGCGTTTTTCAGATCTGTTTTTGGATCCGCTTTTCGGACCCAAAACGGACCCAAAAAATGCATCTAACAATGTGCAGTGTGATTTACATTAGTTTCAATGTAAAACACGGTTCGTCAATGCATGTTTACTTGCGTCTTTTCGATGCGTTTTTCGGATCCGTTTAAAGAATTGTCATGTCTACTTGCGTTTTATGCGAGTGAAATCCCCAAAGGAAACAATGGAGTGCGTTTTTGGAGCCTGAAAAATGGATCCAAAAACGCAACACACTTTTGGGTATGTGTTGGGTAAGTTTTGGATGCGTTTTTCGCATCCGAAAAATGCATTGGATTAAAATTTGAATGTCTGTGATTTGAAAGCAAACGCATTGCACAACGGATCCGAAAAATGCATCAATAGAGCATGCAAAACGTATCCAAAAATGTATTTGCAGATGTGTTTTTGGATAATTTTTTGGGATACAGTTTGGATGCAGTTTTCAATGCGTTTTTCATGTAATGAAAAACGGATCCAAAAACGGATCCAATACACTGTGTAGACAAACCCTTACTATGTTGAACCAGTAGGCTTATTGGTTCATCTCTTGGAGGGCTTTGCTTGCTTTTACACAAGTCACTTCAACACAGTGGCTACGTCAGGTAAAAGTGCCAGTCTGTTCCTGTCCAAAAAGTTTGCAACTTCACTGCTATTACTATTGGAGACAACAGCCACTGAAGCATGGACGGAACTAGAGATGGGCGAATCGATTCTAACGAAGTGGAAAATTGTTTTTTGAAAATTTCAGGGGAAAAATTCGATTTGAACGAAGTGAAGTTTGGGGGACTTCGGGTGAACGAAGTGTGCTTTTTTTTGATAAAAAAGGCCCCCCGAGCCATGGGAACATGGGGCAAAGCACTCTGGGGGAGGGCATAGCCTGCATGCATTCAGAATGAAGCCCCAACGAGACCCCGGCGGGATTCTGTGAGTCACCGCACTATTAAATTTCCCCGGGGGCGACCTGGGAGCTCATACCGCTCTCACGTTCGACAGGGAAAGGGGCTGCCCGGGCTGATTGTTACAAAAAAACTGATTTTTATACAGCGATTTTTGTGGGGGGTCTCAGTTGTCTCAGAGGAATGCTTTCTTAATGTTCTTTTTGAATTTTTTTTATTATCTGAAAAATCCGTGCATATAAGTTAAGCATCTGTTACGAATTGAATATCCAAAGGGGGTCTAACCAGTTCCCTTTTTATTCACAAAGAAACAGCGTTTTTATAATACAAATACCACTTAAATTTTTGGTGCTCAATTTTTTTGCCAATTTCTTCCAGGGGTTAATTAAGCGTTGTTTTGCTGCGTTTTGACTCCAAAAAACCGTCTTTTTCACTGCCAAAAAATACAATTTTCCTGTAGCATAATTCACAACAAAGTTAATTACAAATTTTTTTTTTGTTGTGTAGCGAGAAAACACGCAATTGTAACAGTTACAAAAACTGTATTTCCTGGCCCCTTTTTTTGCGCAATTTACATCAGGGTTAATTAAGCTTGTTTTGTGTGTTGGACTCCAAGAAACGTCTTTTTCCCGCCAAAAAAAAACAATTTTCCTGAGCATAATTCAAAACGAAAGGTTAAATTAAAATTTTTCTCTTGTTTGTACGTAGAAAAAACGCAATTTTAAAAGCTTCAAAACAGTTTTTCCGGCTGCTCAATTTTTGCGAAATTTTCATCCGGGTTAAATTAAGCGTTTTTTTTTGTGCTGTGGTGACAAAAAAAGACCGTTTTTTCACCCCCCAAAAAATACAATTTTTCTGTAGCATAATTCACAAAAGAAGGTTAATTACAATTTTTTTTCCTTGTTTTTGCTAGAAAAACGCAATTTAAAAAAGCTACAAAGCAGTGTTTCCGGGTCCAAATTTTTTTGCCAATTTACATCCGGGGTTAAATTTAAACTTGTTTTTTTTGCTGTGGGGAAAAAAAACCGTCTTTTTACC
>JAODAL010019502.1:0-71828 GCA_025379985.1 Phyllomedusa bahiana | reverse complement strand
CAAATTTTAATAAAGGGGTTTGGTCACATATAATGGTGATAGCAAATTTTTAAAGTAGTAAAACATAATGAAAACTGTTTACATTTGGTGTCACCACATTTGTATCAATCTAGAGAATAAAGTTATCTTGTCATTTATACCACAAGAAAAAAAACAAAAATTAATGGCACAATTATATTTATTTTTCATTCCACCTCACAATTTTTTTCTTCAATA
The DNA here is from genome assembly GCA_025379985.1 of Phyllomedusa bahiana. Classification (NCBI taxonomy): domain Eukaryota; kingdom Metazoa; phylum Chordata; class Amphibia; order Anura; family Hylidae; genus Phyllomedusa; species Phyllomedusa bahiana. The sequence goes on along the minus strand of JAODAL010019502.1, from coordinate 71,612 downwards.
CTTAAAGGGTTTTTTTAAAAAAAAATTATCCACCCAAAAAATAAGCCCTTAAATGACTATGTTAAAAAGAAAATAAAAAAAAGTTTTAACTTTTGAAAAGCAGAGACAAAAAAATGTTGATAAAAATCATGCAGTGGAAATTATTTAGCTAGAACACTACGTTATTATTGATCCCCTCATTGACCTTAGTGGGGGACCTTTTACTTGGTCCATTACTAAATTCATTGGTAGTTGCACTAAGTACCTGCTCAGGGGTTTGTTTTTAATCATGGGTACACTATAACCCCTTTGTACTCAAACGTATTTTTTTTTTTTTTTTCTATTTTAGGTTCAGTATTATTAACCATATTTTCGGTAATCATACACGTTGTATATACCTATTAGAACTTATAGTATCTTATAGGATTCTTTTTTTGGATCTTTTATATGTTTATCACAAATATACAACTGTTTAGTGCAACAAACATTTTGTCTATAGCTCTTTTTTTACAATTAAAAAATACTGCTTAGCGCCTTCACTGCCTTTTGTTGTTTATTTTTCTGTTACAAGCCTGGGCTCAGTCTGCATATTGCAGCTTTATATGTGCCGTCGCGTGCTGGCAGGGCCCCGGGTGACAGCGACATTGCATCTTGGTCTAGTAGTTTATTTAACTGTTTTTTTCTCCTCCCGTTACTTACATGATGAGGATTTCGGTTTGTACCCCGGACCTTGTAGTTTAACCCTTTGAAACATTTCTTTTTTTTTTTTTTGTTTTTGGGCGTTTGCATACAGGGCTTTTGTGGTAGTCAAGGGGGCTAACGGCTGATACAATTGGGGGTTTAATTTGCCCGGGATATATGTGGCTTGTGATTCACTGAATTTGTTTTTGCTTGGACCTGTCTCAGTAACAGATAGGGGGATCTGTACATGCTTATCCTGGACCCGTCCTTATTTACCACCCTGTTTCCATCTTAAGGGACGTGAGTTATATTTTTTGCATCTCTTGTTGATTTTTTTTTTAGATGTTCCGTTTTTTGTTATCACTGAAATTTTTTCCCTGAAAACCCCCAGTATCTAGGGGGGAAACGCGTTGGAAATTGGAAATTTAGGGTTATTTTTATCTTTCTATGAGCATCATCAATTCATAGTTTTTTTTAACATAAACGTATATTGCTGTTGTATTTTTTATTTATCACAGCACTTTTTTTTTTTGTGCACACCATTTGTAGTATATGTGTTTTTTTTTTTTTTTCTTTCTCTTTTTTCATTTAGATGTATAGGGCAGGGTTATTTAGGTTCCAGTGGGGGGGCCCCCTTTTGGGGCGATTTCCCCATTTTTGAGGTGACAGGCCCTTGATGGGTATATTTGAGGGTGTTTTTTCGTTTTCTTTCCCAAACCCTTTATTCATTTGATTAAAAGTTATGTTTTATGTTTTTTTTTCTGGGTGTTAACTGTAGTTTTTTTGGGTTTAAATTGTTTGGTATACCCGAACTTCATTCCTTTATATAAAGGGTTCTCTACACCTTAAACTGCTTAAGTAGAGTACATGGTAGTGTTTGTGGTAGGAAAAAGCTAAACTTATAATATCACTGAAAAATGTTTACTCTGAAATATAATTTAAACCTGTGATATATGATATATATCCTTAGTACAAAGAAAATAAACGGTTTTATTAAGATATTAGATTGGTCATAAGTCATGGTTAAATTCAACCTGAAAATCAATTATTTTATTTGGGTCTGTCCAAAATGAATTGGCAAACTTTGTTGCCCAAAATTCTAGTAACTGAATTCCTAGCTCATTCTGGTGTCCTGAGTGATACTGTGGATAAGTGGGTAAGGTGGGCCTCTTAGTATTAGTATTAGCTATTAAACCTGCGCCCGAGTTCAGACCCCCAAAGCAATTATTTTAAAAAAATTTTTTATTTCTACATTGTCACATTATGACAAATATTTTTCTAATTTTTATTTTTTTAAATTTTTATGCATATTAATAATATTCAAATAAAAATAATATACTTTGAAACATAATGTAATCGAAAAATTTGATTTGAGGGATCACAACTCAGAGGTGTAAAAATTACTAAAGATATACCACTCAGCACCCACTCAGCTATCACAATTCCATGGGCGTGAATTTTGGTCCTTAAGTTTTCAAACTGTATACAAACTATAGATTAAATAAATCTTAGATTTCAATACAAACTAAAGATTTTTGGAGTTCAATGATTAACAACCAGGTCTAAATTTGAAAGGCATAGGTTGCGTAATATGTTCTATCCCATGATTTTAATATTGATTAAATAAAAACTTGTGGAGTGTTGGATCAAGTGTTATAAAAGATGGATGTGTTTGCTAACTTTTAAGACTTATTATGATTTGTCCATTAAGTGTTTAGCTCCTTACTTTTGGTTTTATCATTGAAGTGTGATCCGACTTTTATACAATTTCAAGTGTTGACCCCCAAGTCTTCTATCTGTACACAACACTAGATTTAAGCAAGTGTATGTATACATATTGAAGATGTAAAGACCAGAGTTTAAGCGTTAACAGTGTCGTTGATAGTGACGGGTAAGATGTTATTTTGTGATGTTCAAACTCTGTAACATTATTATATATATGCTACTGATTTTATTTTTATTATCTGCATTTTACTAATATGCAAATAATGCAAGTTGTCAGTCTAAGAGTTTGAACTATTGGCACAAGTGTAAAAACTATGAAATGAACTTTATAAGTTAATACTGTATACACTCTACTACTAGATAATCTAGCTATATGGAACTGGATTGTATCCCCAAAGGTTTTTTTTCATTTGAATTTTTCGGGGTCTTCTTAATTCTCTGAGATTGAATTTGAAATCCAGGTCTCTTTTCTCAAGGGGTTTCTCCTCCCCAAAGGTGTCTCCCCTCACGAAGACCCGTGCTCACATTTTGTATGAACAGGGATGCAGAAGGTTGTCGGGAAAACACTCTGTAGCCTCCGTATGCTTCTTAGCTCAGCCTTCGGGTCCACAAGCTCCTGCTGTGCTTTTTTAGTGTGGGGGACGGCACATGTAGTTGCCGGGGTGCTGCCACTAGGTGGAGATTACCCGGGGGGTATATGCGACATGCCACCAAGAAAATTGGCCTTGGGTGGAATAGGACCCGGTCATATGTATTTCACCACACTAAGGGGTTGGAAAAGGTATATGGTTTTGTTTGGTTTTTTCAGCGGTTCGGGGGTCGGCTCTTTTTGGGGATAGACAATGTGTCGGGGGGGTGTCTACTCCCCGTGTTCCCACGTACCCATTTTCCCAGCACATTTTTTTGGCAGGGCCTTGGGGGCCTACAAAAGCCTGCGCTCCGGGGAAATCGGGGGGGGGGGGGCGGGTCTGCACTGCAGTTGTTTAGAAAAGGAGCGGGAGAGAGGCTCTGGCCCCCCAGAGGTTTGGGAAAACCCGTCCCCAGGGGGGAGACTGGGAGAAGTTGACAGAGTTTTTTTGGGGGTTTGAACATTAGGTCCAGCTCACTCGTTAGAGGGGGGACCCCTTTTTCTGTAATTTGTGAGTTAGTGGCCAACGGCCCAAAGGATTTTGTTTTGATTTATATATGTGAATACTGGGCCTAAATAAAACGGCTAAAGGGCCCAGATTAAAAGAGCCTGTGTTGGAGTCCCATCCCCATTTACAAAAAACGGCGATCCCGGAGCGAAGAAACCCCCCAGGCTGAACAAGATGGGGGCCAAAATGGGAGGGGATCTTAAAATTTGGTGAGGATGCCGTGGGCAGTAATGGGCAAAATTGATTTGGGCGCATTTTTGCACGAAGTTGTACCTAAATGGTCAGGGGAAGTTTGCCACGCGAGTTTTAAAGGGGCCAGAAGCCTAAAATTTGGTGCTGTTTAAAGAGAACTTTTGCTGAAATTTTTTTTTTTGTTTGGCCATGGAGGAACTCCTTGCCCCTGAAGCAGCCCATGAAGGGAGTTGAGCACTACGCCCCATGGGGGGGTAATAAAAGGCTCCAGGCACACTAAGACCGAGAGAGAGGTTTTGGTCCCCCAAGGGAGACTGCACAAGATGTTTGTGAGAGCCCGACGTCTGACAAGGGCAAAGGGGAAAGTGATGCAGAGGAAGATGTGGAGGTCTTCCTTACGCGTTTGAGCGGGTGGCAGTAAGCGAGAGGCTACCTCCAGAACAGGGGGAGATTCCTGGCGCCCTATCTGATGGCAAACCCCGAGGGTGTACTGTGGGTTTTTCCCTGAGGACAGTAGAAACTACTCCCAAAATTAAGAGGGGATTGTGGTGTCGGGGGAAAAGGACTGTTGAGTCCAGGGGCGATGCAAAGCCAAAGTGGGAAAAACTTTGTATGGGCAAACCAACCCGAGGACTGCAGGAGCGATTCCTGTGGCCAGGAGGCCCTTCACCCATCGAAGAAGGTGTCCACTTCGGGAGAAAATTTAAGTTGCCAGGAACCTGTGTCCGCGGTTTCCAGGCAACCGCCCTTTCCCCATCAGGAGCCTGTTACACCAACCAGCAGAGGGGGCCGTGTTGGAGATGCCCCAGAGTGGAGAGTGTGCCCTGATGCCCTCTCAGGAGGAGGCCCGGAGAGGTCGCAGCTGCAAGCCCGGAGCCCAGGGGAATGAAGCCCCCCCCCAGCTGACAGGACAGTCAGCAGGACGATCCAGACTGCACCTAGACCCCCATACCTTTGTGGAACCCCTCTGGACCTGGGAAACTGCTCCAGTGGGTAATTGTGGGGACCCTGTGTTGGGGGCTGTCAGGGGGTGTGTTTGTTAGAACCAGGTGGATCAAGCAGAGGGCCCCCGACAGCTCCCGTGCAGAAAAAGGGTGAAGCAAAAGGACTCTGACTGTGGATTAGGGCCACATGTATGAAGCTCGCCGGGTCGAGGCGCCTTTTTCCGCCATTTCCCGGCGGTATCTGCGCCTGATTTATGTCGGGGCGGGCCGCGCTCTACATATCATGTAAATCCCCGCGCCTCCCACATGTCGGGCGCAGTGCGGGAAGAGGCAAAGTTCGGTGCTGCGTCTGGATTGTCCCCCGGAGGTAGGCGATCATACATGCGGGGAAAAATCCGCCGAGCCCGCCAGTGCGGGGGGCACAGTGCGGGGTAGGGGCGCTGTCGAGCCGCCGAAGATTCCCGTCCGAGGAAGTGCCCCCCATACATGGGGGAAAAACCCGCCTCGCCAGTGGTGGGGCGCAGTGCGGGACTTAGGCGACGTGGGGGACTGCGCAGAAAATCTTTTTCCGATCAGACGGGCTGGAGCGGCGAGAAATCTTCCACATGGGGTGGGATTTTATAAATCCAAAATCCCCTTTATAAAGGGCGTTCTACATTCTCGGGAAAAGGCAAACATTAAAAAAAAAAATTTAAATAAAAAAAAATCATTTTCCAAATACCTAATCAAGAATTGGGTATTGGAAAAAGGCCCGGGAAATACATATTTCAAATTTGAACCTTTCTCATTTGGGCGCAGAAACCGGGCCAATCAGAAAAGGAGCGACATGAACTATTAAAACCTAGGGCAGGATTTGACCAATCAGAATCCACGGGGGGACGTTCAAAATACAGTAAAAATGCTAAAAAAAAACTGATTGGGTGAGTAAAGGGGGTTGGGTATTCAGCCAAACAGAAAAAGGGGCGACAAAAACCCATTTTAGGCTAGGAGAAATTTAGCCAATCAATACAGCGACAAAATCCCATTCAGCCTATGGGGAAAATTTCACCAAACAAATCCCCGGGGGGGACTTTTAAAAACAGTAAAAAGGGAGAAAGAGTGATTTGGTTGAACAGCGGGGGCTCGTCCCCGCTTTGCCAATCAAGGCGACTGCTTTCTCATAGAGTTTTTATGGGGAATCGAAAAATTTTAAAGAGGGCCTAATTTTTGGCAAAAGGGAAGCGGCGAGTCCTATGGGTTTTTTAAAACAATCTGGTATAAAAGTGTCTGGTGAAATCAAATTATAACACTACAGAAATTGTGCCCTTTATATACAACAATACAAAATGTGGCTAAAAAGAAAAAAATTTAAAAAAAGCCCTAAAATCTGTTTTTTTCTTTTTTTTTCGTTAGCCAAAGGATAATAGTATGGGTTTTCATCGAAAATAAAGAAAAACATATTTTTTTTGATTTTAAATTTTTTTTTCGTTAGCCCCCATATTAGTATTCCTTTTTTTACACATTGGGAAATTCTGAGTGTTTTAATTTTATTTTTACCATGACATTTTATACCAGTTTGGCTACATGCGCCCCCCAGCCCAATCCGCGTCGGACGCACGTTGGGCACTTTTGGCTGCGGTCCGATGAAGGGGGGGGCAGAGGGCGGGCGGGGGCGCGGTGGGGCGCGGTGTAGGCTTCCGGGCGGGACGGGCGCCTCGATAGTCCGGGGCATTTACCATCGGGGCTTGCCAAACGCGGCCTGGGGCAGCTCCGAAAAAAGCAGCCCTTTTTTTTTTTGGTCAAAATCCCCCGGGCGGGGGCCCAAAAAAGCAGGATCCAACATGCGGAACGGAACGAAAATGCGACAGAAGCTGGGCGCTCCGCTCCGTGCAGCGGGATAGAATGGGAAAAAAAATCCCCTTTATAAAGGCGGAAAACATGTCAGAAGAGAGCTGATGAAAAAATACAAAAATTTAAAAAAAAACATACTTTCCCAAATTGAACGGCGCAATATCAACAAATATGATTTTGCAAATTGCCGGGAAAATACAGTAATTCAAAAATCTAAAAACCTATTCTCTTTGGTCGGCAGAACCGGCCAATTCAGAATGGGAGGACAGTGAACCATTAAAAGCTAGGGGGAAAAAATTGACCAATAAAAAACCCCCGGGCGGGATAAATTCAAAATACAGTAAAAATGCTGAGAAGAGTGATTGGGCTGACTAGGGGGGGGTCTGGGTCTCACCAATCAAAAAGGAGCACAAAGTCCCATTCTACCCTATTGGAAATTTAGACCAATCAAACCCAAGTCCCATTCTGGGGTAGGAGCCCATTATACTCCATGGGAGATGAGCCACTAAAAATCCGGCGCCAGCGCCACGCGGCATAAAGTTTTAATAACCAAAATTACTTTTATACGTGTAAAACTTTCTAATAAAGACCAAAACACTTCTTAAAAAATTAAAGATTAAAAAAACCTGAACAACACGTTCGTCGCCGAGACCGGCGCAAAAGGGGGAATTGCCATAGAGAGATTCCCGGGGAAAGACAGTAATTAAAAATTGTTTAAGCTATTTCATTGGTCGGCAAAACCAGCCAATCAAAATAGGAGCGACAATGCCCCTTATAACCTTGGGGGAAAATTTGACCATCAGAAAGACGAAAAAAAAATTAATTCCCTAAAATCATGTTTTTTTTTTTTATTTTCGATGCCCCCAACTATTGATCCTTGGCTAATAAAAAATAAAGAAATAAACTATTTTGGGGAATTAATTTTTTTTTTTTCGTTACCACTATTAGGTTCCCTTTTATAACACATCGTGAAAACTTGTTAGTGTTATAATGTGTTTTCGGCCATATACACTTGTTTCAATTGCTTAAAAAAACCCTGGGGCGTCCTCATCTCCCATTGGTCCAAATTAAGGGGGCCCTTTTTGAAATTAGCCAATCACAGAGCGGCTCAGAATGTCTTTTCCCCATAAACCTATGGAAAGAGCTCGCGCTTTTTTAGCTAAGTGGACACCCCCGCTGCTTCAAACCAATCAGCTTTTTCTCCCTTTTTACTGTTTTTTGAACTGCCCCCGCCTTTGAATATTTTGGGTCCATTTTTCTCCTAGGTAGAATGGGGCTTTATCGCTCCTATTTTTTTGGTAAATTTCTCCCCATAGATAAAGGGGGACTTTTGTCGCTCCTATTTGATTGGCTGGTTTATGCCGACCAAGAGAATAGCTTAAAAAATTTGAATTACTGTCTTTCCCCCGGCAATTTTCTCTATGGCAATTCCTATTAACGCCGGTTCGGCGACAACGCGTTTTTTCGGGTTTTTAACTGCTTTTTTGTAAAGAAGTGTTCGGGTCTTTATTGAGAATGTTTTACACGTATAAAAATAATTTGGTGATTAATACTTCAGCCGCCGGCGCTGAGCGCCGAGATTGAGTGCGCTCTCTCTCCATAGAGTATAATGGGAGAAGTAGCTCGCGCTCTGATTGGCTGAGTAGGAGACCCCCCCTAGCTCCCAAACAGCTCTTTTCAGATTTTTTTCTGTTTTTGAATATCCCGCCCTGGATTCTGATTGGGGTAACTTCCCCATAGGGTAAATGGGACTTTGTCGCTGTTTCTGATTGGTCTAAATTCTCCCTACCTGAATTGGGGCTTTTTGGGCCTCCCTTTTTGATTGTGAGCTAGCCAAGCCCCCCCTTATCTCAGCCAAAAAGTCTTTTCAGCATTTTTACGGTTTTTTTGAATTTTCCCCCGGGGTTTTGTTGGGCTTCTTCCCCATAGTTTTAATGGGTTTACTGCGCTCCGTTTATTGGCCGGTTTATGCCGACCAATGAGAAATAGGTTTCAGGGGGTTTTGAATTTCTGTATTTTTCCCGCAATTTCCAATATCATATTTTTTGATATTTTGCCGTTCTCGAGTTTGGGAAAGTGTTTTATTTTTTAAGAAATGTTTTTTGTAATCTCCCTTTTGACACGTTTTCCGCCTTTTATAAAGGCGATTTTTTTCGGGAAACTACTCCTGTGCACGGGGCGGGCGCCCAAAACTTCTGTTGCGATCTTCGATCCGTTCCCCCACATGTTCCGATCCTGTTCATTCGCCCCAGAGGAGGATTTTGACCCAAAAAAAAAAGTAGAAAACCCCTTTTTAAAAAGGGGTTTTTGCTTCATTCCGCACCGACATTGGAATGATTTTTTTCGCCGCTCCAGCCCCGTCTCGCATCGGAACAGATTTTCGGCGCATTCCCGCACGGGCCTAAGTCCCCATGCACCCCACACACTGGCGAGGCGCGGCGGATTTTTTTCCCCCATGTATGGTGCCTTCCCGGACGGCGAAGATAGGCGCAGCGCCGCAAGCGCCCATGTCCCCCCACTTCCCCCATACCTGGCGAGGCCGGGGGGACTTTACCCTGATATGATGAGCGCCCCCGGCCCCCCGACTAAAACAGGCGCAGATTTTTCCCCCGGAAAAAAACGGCGAAAACGGGGCCTCACCCGGCGGGATTCATACATTGGCCCCAAAATCTTGAAAGTCCTATTTCAGTGTGGGAAAGGACACGGAATGTTCAGTGCTTTTGTGTAAGGTATGCGATTATGCGATGGGAGAGATGGGAAAAACGTGTGCTAGGCAGTTCTGTGTCAGCCCCTGGGCAAGGATTTTGTGATGGAGATCCAAGTGCACTTTTCAGAGGGGGTTAAGGAAAGTTGTGCTGTGACTTGTGTCCCCCGTGAGGAAAATTTTCCAGTGTCGCTGTTTTCCAGTAGTTTTTCTGCAATGGTCCCCCCCGACTACAGTACGAGAATGGAAATGTGACATGTAGAACCCCAAAAAAAGAGGGGTTTTCTCAGGCGCTAGTGAGGGGGGGGTCAGTGTGTTTGCCCCTAATGGTAAGGAAATCCATTTAAGGAAACTGAGGTAAAAAGCAAGGTTTTCTATAGCAATTCTCAGCATGCCCAGGGTGAAAGCAGGTTACTGAAGTTTTCCCCTAGCAAATTTTTACAGGAATGTAAAGAAACTCCCAACATTGCTGCAGTGGATTCGCTGGTAGAAAAGAGACAATGAGAGGTCCTAGAACCAGCGGTTTAGGAGAGGCGCTTTGTTGCGTTCCTGAATGGTAGGGAACCTGGACTCATAAGTGATGAGGTTGGCAGTGGGAACCCTGCAATTACTAGCATGATTGTTATGGGGCTACAGTGAGTTTTAGTGCAGCAAGCAGTTGTGACTGAGATAAATTCAGGTGACAGCTAGTAGCCAAGAGATGAAGCTTCAGGGTCAGGAGATAATTCAGTGGGCCAGAGACCTTTGGGCTGAGAGGAGTTGTGGTCTCATGGTTATCCTGCAGTCAAAGAAGGTAGCATTTGGGGCTTAGGTGCGCCCTAGGAGCAAGGGGTGGAAGTGACCCTGAAGGGTTGATGTCTTTACTGCCTCTAGAAAGTTAGTGGAGTTGCTGGATCCAACCAAGGGTCCCCTGTTAGTGGACCCAAAATAGGGAAGAAATTTCCCAGTGGGCACAATCCCAAGTAGTCTTTGTGTGGGAAAAGGTATAGGCTGATAGCGCTATGGGAGGTTGTGGGGAATACCCCTGTAAAATGTGTGCATACGGGTGAAGGTGGTGACATTGTTCGATGTGCATGTGTTAGCCACGGGTTTGAAAGGGGGCTATGCCCTTTCAGTTGCCCAGGGGGGGAGGAGTGTGGTATGAGCCCACAACGAGTTGAAAGGGGCCCATTTTGTCTCTCCCCCTGGGTTGTAGGAAAGACGTTGCCCCAAAATAGGGCTTTGACCCCGGGGGGGCCTGGCAAGGTGAGAAAGCCCTACGGGCTTTTCAGGGGGGAGGGGTATGTGGGGGGACCGGTACATGTATTTCCCTGGGCTCCCACAGGGGGAGATATACCGAGGGGTATATGCGCGCCAAAAGGGGTATGTGGCCTGGTGGAATAGGAGCCGGTCATATGATTGTCAGCCCCCCAAAAAGTGGTTGGAAAAAGGTTTATGGTTAGTTTGGCTTTTCACCCGTTTTTGGGGTTGGTTCTTATTGGGATAACAATGTGTGGGTACGGTCTATCCCCGTGTTCCCAATACCCCTGTTCCCGCAATGTTTTTGGCATGGCCGGGGGCCTACAAAAGCCGCTGCCCAGGTAATCAGGGGGGTGGTCGCTACCTGCAGTGGTGTGTAGCATAGGAGTGGAGAAGGGTCTGGTCCCCCCGAGGTTGGAAGAAAAACCCCGGGCCCAGTGGGAACGGGAGAAATTTACAGAGTTTATTGTGGGTTTGAACATTAGGTCCACTTACACGTTAGAGAGGGCACCTTCTGTTATTGTGTAGTAGTGGCCAGACGGCCGAGGATTTTGTTTTGATTTATAAGTGAATACTGGCCCCAATAAAACTGGCTCAAGGGGTTCCACTGGCCGTGTTGGAGTGCCATCTCCGTCTTTCGAAAACGGCGATCCCGGAGCGAAAAAACCCCCCGGGGAACCCAAAATGGTGGCCAAAATGGGAGGGAGTCTTCAGTAGTTTACACACAGCCTGAACTGAGAGCAGTGGGGAGTGTACACTGCCCCCCCTTCCCCCCCTCTGTTTCAGGCAGCAGATGGGTTATAATAGAGAGGGGGAATTGATTTTGGGAAGGGTGGAATTCTTTTAGAATTTCAGGAAAACTTCTGTTGGGAAACGAAGTCGAATTTTGGGGTACTTCCCTTCACGTGAACAAAAGTGTGCTTTTGATTAAAAAAATGGCGCGAGCAAAATGCGTTACATGGGGCAAAAAACTCTGGGAGGAAAAAGGGGCTAGCCTTAATGACTGTGCAGAGATGAACCCCAATCAGAGACCGGAGGTTTCGGGTGACTCAAGCACTATGAAAGGGTCAGGCGCGACGCGGGGAGTTCATTCCGCCCCTCACTGTACTGTTGGGGGAAGGTGTTTTGCCACGGCGGGCTAAGATTTTCTTACTAAACAATTTCTTTTTATACAGCGATTTTTGGAAAAGTGTCACAGCTTGTCCCCGAGACTGCTGTTTTAAAGTTCAATTCATTTTGTGGGTTTTGGGGAACTGAAGTCCAGTGTCCCAACCCAAGGGCAGCTGCATAAACTTTTTAAATGCAAACTGCTCACAGCACATTGAATACCCCAAGGGGTTATCAAAGCCCGTTCCTGTTTTATTCTTTTAAAGAAACAGGGGTTTAAAAAAAACAAATCCCCTTTAATTCTTTTTGGGTTGCTAAAATTTTTTTGCGAAATTTTTACATCCCCGGGTTAAATTAAAGCGTTGTTCTGTGCTGGGTGAGTAAAAAAAAAAGGGTTTTTTTAAACCCGTAAAAAAAGCCCTTTTTTTCCTTAGAAAATTTTCATATCCGAATTTTAATTACAAGTTTTTCCCCTTTTGTTACGTAAAATACCGCCATTGAACCCACGCAAAAAACTGGTATTTTTTGGGTTGCCCCAATTCTTTTCCCGCAATTTACACCCAAAAAGGGTTAACAAAAGTATTTTTCTGCATTGTACTCAGTAAAAAAAAAAAAAAAAAAAAAATTTTTTGTTTTTCACCCCCAAACAGAAAAAAATTCTGTAGCATATTCATATCCAAAGGGTTTAAAAAAAGTTTTTTTGGTCCCTTTTAAATTAATTAAAAAAACACAGGATTTTTAAACGGCACATCCCAAGTCAATTTTTCCTGCCCTTTTTGGGGGCCCAAATTTTTTTAACCCAAGGGGTTACCCAAGCTTCTTAGGGGGTTCATTTGGAGTCAAATACATGTTGTATTTATGTACAGACACGGTTTGATGAAGATATCTGTATTTCTTTATCAAACGTGGCCCGACATTTTTGAACCAAAAAGTATGTCAGACAGGGGGGTGGCAGGCTCTTCCATGGAGTGGCATTGGGGACAAACAATTTCCTGGAGCAGGCCCCGGGCACAGCCAGCAAGGGGACTTTGCAGCAGGGGTCACTCCCGGGGAGGCCACAAAATGCCCCTGTCATCTACGGCCCTGTGTTGACCAGCAAAACCCCAAGGGGGTTTTTTGATTGGGGGACTAGGTAAAAAAACTTCCTCTCAGATGGGCAATTTTGACAACCCCCCCAAGATCGGTGGGATCGTTTCCCCGACACAAAACCCCTTTGTTGGGATGGCCCGGGGGCGGGGCAGCGGCCCTCACCTGGCCTCATCCCGCCTCTGTCCCATCCCGGGCCCTCAGCCAGAAAATCTACTATGTGGTCTGTTTCTTGCGCCCCTAAAAAAGTGAGGATGAACAATTTGAGGAGGGCAGTCAAAAGCTATTTTGGGAGGAAAAAAATTGGGGCCAAAATCCCCCTTTCTTTTTGCAGTATCGGTAAAGTATAATGGGAGATGGCATGGGAGGTATGTTGTGAGGGGGTTTAGCCTCGGGGCATACCCCAAAAACCCGGGGAAAGGGGGACAGCGTGCCCTGAAACACAAATAGATGTTTATGTAGCCGACCCCACTTTGGGGGGCGGGTGGGAAACAAGGGCTTTTTCATCGTCAGCAGAAAAGGGGGGTCAAACTTGCGCGTTTAGGCAGCGGGCAGCCAGGGAAGTGAGTTGTGTGGCCTGAGTCGCCCGGGTAGCAAACATGTGAGGCGGGAGCCAAACGGGCCCCCGGGGTTAGAAAAAACGCTTCACAGGTCCAAAAAGTAGGGGCACAGGGGCTCGCGAGGCGCGGTGGTAGTAGTCACTCAGTGGGGAATTGGCGGAAAATCAGACCAGGGGGTGTGGCAGTTTTTTGCTAAGACACTGGAGGAGCCGAATAGGATATATGTAAAATTTCTGTGGGCAGAAAGTGAACGTGGCCGGGAGCTAACGTTGGCACCAGGGCCCCTGCTCAACACATTCAGCGTCCCTTGGTGGACTGGGAAAACGTGGCTCAGATGTGGGGGTCCATCCTCCCGCCCAGCGCAGCAGTGCCCAGTGGACGCATCCATTGCACCCAGTCAAGGCTCCAAAAACCTCGCAAAAGGGGAGCTGTTTCCTTTGCCATCATCCCCCGGCCCCAGATGTTCCTGCTCCTCGCTACTCTGGCCCCATCGTCGTTCAGCGAGGCGTTTGCAAAGAGACAACGTAGCGCCCAAACCACCTAAGGTGCAGCAGTGACCGTGTCCTGTCCAAGTTGTTGGTACTGCAGTCCCTCCTTTTCCAAATGGTGATTTGCACCATTCAGAGAATAATGGCTTGTGCCAACCGAGATGAAGAGTTCCAACCCATAATTTTTTTTCCCCAAAAAGGCAGTCCCACCTTCAAAATAGTGAACAAAAGGGGGCCAGTCCTTGAGCTTACGGTTTTTCCCAAAGGGCACGGCAGTGGGGACCGGGGACTGTAACTAGGGTCGGGGCCCATACAGCCTTTACGGCCCATTGGGTGAATGTGCTTCCTGCCGGTAACCAACAACGGGACAGGGAGCCCCCTTTCTCCCCCGTTTCAAACTGCGGCCCTGCGCCAATGTTGCCTCCTCCCCAACCACCATCTCAGCCCCCACAAGTTTGCTCCCTCAGGCCACATGTTGGGCACGTGGGTCACGCAGTTCTACACCGGCTTGCCCCGCGAAAAAAAATCACACAGGGGGGGAACTGTCCCGTCATGCGAAGATATCGATGGTTTGGGTTTCTCTGCGCCAACGCAAACGGAAACCATGGGACGGACAATGAGAGTAACATGGGTCTGCGGCACCAGGGGGATGGTCCAGCGCCCTCATGGCGCCGTGTTCAATCTGGTTGTGAAAAGGTCCTGAATTTCCCCCCGATTTCAGAAGATTGAAAATGGCCAGGAAACTGTGCATGCATTTATCCTTTTACAAAGCCCCAGGAACACCCTCTTCGGGGTTTCAGCGGCAGAACGGCCCCCCCCAACAAAACCCTGATATGCGATTTTTCCCCCGTTGGATTCCCGCCTGACATGTTGGACCGACTGTTGAACAGAGAAAGGCCAATAAAGATTTTTTTATGATCCAGGCGGACAGGAGTACTCCCTGGAACTTTGATGTCAGCCAGTGGCGCTCAGCGTGACACCTCCGTTTGTTGAGGCCATTCGAGGAAAAGGGGACGTTATTTGTCAGTCGCCAGGACACGGGGGAATAACGTCATTCCCCTGCTTTTGTCCGGAAGTGATGCTGAAAAATCTGTCTGGGCAGGGGGCTGGGGGACGTGGGGACAACATTCGCGGTCAATGAGTACGGTGGGGACTGAAAGGAGGAGGAGGGGGGAGGACATTTTGGGAGAAGATTGTCTGGTGAAATGAGTGGATTTTCTACCCAGGTGACAAGGGAGGGGCAGGAGCAGCTGGGGAGGTAGTTGGGGATAAGGAAGACGAGGAATGCCCGCAAGCACCGTGGCAGTATACAGTGGGATGGAGGCGGGAGCCCCCCCGGAGTCACTTTTTGCAGATGGCCTGCAGCAGTATTTTCCTGGCTAGTGAAGCCAAAAATCGCATCCGGAGAGGGGGTGATTCTGGCTCTCCCCCTTTGGGAAACCCCCTACCGATCCAAAATGGGAGCCCTTTTTTCCCCGTATTGAGGGGAGGACAAACTCAATACTATGGGGAAAATCCCCCGTAGTCATTTGGGGCCGCTGCCTATTGCAAATCGTCCCTCCTTTGACAGGAGGGACCGGGGTTTCTTCAGCGCCAGTACCACTCCATCAGCAGCAACCTAAGTCTGGAGCGGATGGCAGTTCCTTCAGCCGCCAAGTGAGAAGGGCAGTCCCCACCCAGCAGCAGCAGGACCTGGAGAAAACCCCTAAACCCAAAACAGGTGGGGGCCAAACTTGGACAGCACTCTGCCCCCCCATTTAAAGAAGTTTTTGCTGGACTACTGGGCACCCAAAACCCTGGATGTGTGGCCGCAACTTGCCGAGATTGCAGTGGAGAAGCGCCCGGGGCCGGGGGCCATTTAGTTCCCATGGGGAGCGGGTTTCAGGCGGGGGGGGGGCCATCTTTAAACCCCAAGGGAAAAACCTGTTTTCCACGGGGATTTTGGGGAAACGACTGACCTTTGTCAAGGGGGAATCAGGCAGGGATGGGCCGGGAAATTTCCCACACACCAATGCCTTAGGCGCCCAAAACCCCCCATCAGCCAGCCCGCCTCACCCAAGCTGTGGAAATGAGTCTGGGTTCAAAATACCTGCCTCAGCCACTATTCTGGGTGCCGCCCCCCGCCTGATAAACCCCATAACTGCCCGCCATTTTCTCCCTCTGCCACCAAAAACCCTCTTTTACCCGGGGTTGGTATTGCCACCCCCCCCTCCACCCCTCTGTTTTATTGTGCCAAATCTCTGACCTTTATGCTGCTGCCCGCTGTTTTTTGCTTCTTCGGTCACCTCCACACTGTGTCATTTTTGCCATTCTCTGACCTCTGCGTTGCTCCCGCCCCCCGTCACCCCCACTCTCTGTCATTGTGCCACTCTGGGGGCCTACCGTTTTTTCCACCCCCAGAATGTCATTTGCCACGACCGGGCCTCATGGTGCTGCTGCCGGGGACCTCCACACTTTTGTCAATTTTGCCACTCTGTGGGGCCCCTCCCCGTTTTTTTCCAAACCCCCAAATGTCATTTTTGCCCCTTTCTGACCCTTTCTGTGCTACTGCCCGCCGTACCCCCACAAATGTATCATTTGCCCCTTGGGGCCCACTCCCGTTTTTCCACCTCCAGAAAGTCATTGTGCCACTCTCTGAACCCCATGCTGTTGTCCTGCCGCCGAAACCCCCATTTTCTGTCATTTTTTGCCACTCTGTGGCCTACTCCAGGGTTTTTCCCCCCCAAATTCCTTTTGCCCCTGTTTGACCTCATTGGGTGCTGCAACGTCCCCTCCCCCCTTGTCATTGTGCCACTCTGTGGGCCCACTACGTTTTTTTCCCCCTCCAAATGGCATTGTGCCCCTGCTGACCTCATGGGCTGCTGCCGTGACCTCCACACTGTTCATTGTGCCCTCTGTGGCCCACTCCCGTTTTTTTCCACCTCCAAAAATTTTGGTTGGGGCCCCCCGCCTGACCTTTTATGCTCCTGCTGCTGTTGATGCTGCCCAAACCCCCACTGTGTCATTGTGCCACTCTGTGGCCTACTCCTGTTTTTTTTAAAAACCCTCCAGAAAGGGCATTGTGCCCCCCCCGGGTGACCTCATGCTGCTTTCTGCCCTTACCCCACACTGGTCATTGTGGGCCCCCCTCTTTTTTGGCCTACTCCAGTTTTTTCCACCTCCAGAATGTCATTGGGGCCAAATGTTGACCTCCCTGCTCCTGCTGCTTTGATGCTGCAACTCCACACTGTTGTTTATTGGCCACTCTGTGGCCCCATCCTGTTTTTGCCCCTCCCGAAATTTTCATTGGCCACTGCCTGACCTCATGGCTGCTGCCCTGACCTCCACACTGTTTTCATTGTGCCCCCTCGGGCCTACTCCTGTTTTTGCCCCCCTCCCGAATGTTTATTGTGCCACTGCCCCGACCCCCATGTGCGCTGGGGGCCCTGACCTCCACACTGTGTATTTGGGCCCCTCTGTGGCCCCACTCCTGTTTTTTTCCACCCCCAGAATGTCATTGTGCCCCCTGTCTGTCCTCATTCGCTGCTGCCGTGACCTCCACACTGTGTTTATTGTGCCCCTTTTGGCCGGGCTCCTGTTTTTTTCCACCTCCAAAAATGTCATTGGCCCCTCTTGACCTCATGCTGCTGTGGCTGCCGCCGTCGCCCCCAACTCGGGCAATAAAGTTGCCACCTGAGCTCTTTAGCTTTTTTTTTCCAGCTTTCCCCTGGGATGAACCCTTTTTCAGGCTACATTCCCCCTGAGTTTTTGGTCAGTTTTGCCCTCTTAAGTTTCCCAGGGAATTTTATAGTTAAGCGATTCTAAAAAGGCCCGGCCGGCAGTCATCTTTCGTTTCATACTAAAACACATCATTGTATGAAGACCAAACCAAGCTCCCTCTGCATATTTAAGCATGGCACAATGTTCTACAGCACCCTGCAGGCTCTGTGCAGCCTGGAAATAGCTGTTTTTTACCATGATTCCTCCCAAAGTAATTAGGACCGAATTTAATTTTGTCGGGAAATTCAGCGAAGTGACCGAATCGAATTTTTGAGAAATTCGCCCATCTCTAGGTATATAGAGCAATGCACACTGCCCTCCTACCCTTCTCTCCCCCTGTTAACAGTCAGGAGACTCTATAATACTGTGTTATATGAGGGGATCTGTGAATTAACTCCTTAAGGACCCAGCGTTTTTTTTCTGGTGACACGTTCGTTTTTCCCTCCTCACCTTCTGAAAGCCATAACTATTTTATTTTTCCACCTACATAGACACATGAGGGCTTTTATTTTGCGGGACAAGATGTACCTTCTAATGGTGTTATTCACTATACTATAGAATATACTGGGAAACCGCAAAAAAATTCCAAGTGGGACAAATTGTGAAAAAAAATTATATGTATTTTTGCCATGTTTCTGGGTGTTTTGCTTTACGGCGTTCAATCTTCGGTAAATATAATGTATTATCTGTATTCTAAAGGTTGTTATGCATCCGGCAATACCAAACATGTGAGTTCCGTTATGTTTTGGTACCGTAAAAAAATTCCAAACATTTTCTATTTTTGAAATTTGCGCCACGGCGCCATTTTGTGCGCCCAATAATTTTTTTGTACTAACACCTGGGGCGTCGTGAGGTGCATTTTTTTGCGGTGAAGTGTACTTTTATCGCTAGCAGTTTGGTGGCATGCGTTTTTTTTTTGATATTTTTATTCCATTTTTTGGTGACGTAAAAAAACCAAAAAACGAAAATTTTGGGGTTTTGGAAATTTTTTTTTCTTACGTTGTTCAGCGTACGGATAAATATGTTTTTTTTTTTATAGATCGGATTTTTTTTGGGAGCGGAGATCCAAAATGTGCAATTTTTTTTAATTTTAATGTTTTTTGGGGCAAAAGGGGGAAAGGGGGTGATTTGAACTTTAATCTTTTTTTTGTACTTTAAAAACTCTTTTTATTTTTTTTTTTTTACTGTAACAATAGTCCCCCTAGGGTTTTCTTGACCACTGGGGGGGGCGCGATTTTTAAATCGCCAATCATTGCATAGCAATGCAAAGGGTGTAAAAGAGGCGGTTTCCCCATTTCCCCTGTCTCAGCCGAAGGGGGGCAAACCGGGAATGAAAGTGATGGGAGCCTTCACAGGGTCCCAACCGCCGTGTCCGGGTTTCAGATGGGCGCAGCGAGCTGCGGATCCCGAGAACCGTAACCGGTGCCGCCGGAAACCCGACGTCATTCAGTCAGACCCATTTTTTGCCGCGGTGTCTGAGGGTTAAAGGGCGCCAGCGGGCGGAGCCACCCCCCGGGCGGTTATGACGGGGTTTTAGCGGCGATCAGCTGCAACACCCGGGTTGGCTTGGGGGGGGGGGGGGGGGGGGGGGCCCGGGGAGCGATCCCCCTTGAAAAGCCCCTTAGCCCCCCGGGACTTATCATACACCAGGGTCTTTAAGGGTAAACAGCCATAATTCCCCAACATTCACCCAGAGCGGGAGTGTGTATAACCCAGCAGACCTTTGGGTTTCCTATCGATTTTTAAACAGCTCGGGGAGGGGGAGAAAACACTCAGGGGGGGGAGTGTGCAGGCACCAAAATCACGTGCGGGGGCGGGGCCGAGACGTTCCTCTCTGGGTGTGATCCCAACAGGCTGAATAAATGTCATCAGCAATCACGTGCAGGGGGCGTGTAAGGGGTGGGACCCCCGGCCAAGTGGGCATGTCCGACCGCGGGCCAGGAACAAATACAGTTTTCAGAAAGCTCGTATCCGCTAAACCAAGTAAAAGGGGTAAAGAAAACCCAATTACAAGAGTACTTGGGCGACAGCTTGAATTCAAAGTGTACTGTTTTTTTTTACTTGCCGCTGAAAAACCCACATTTCAAAATTAATACAGAAGATGTAAATACACAATTTTTGGCGCATTACATAGTGCTTAGTGCCCAAAGTTTGGCCATTACACTCTCCCATACAAAGTTTGGCGCTTAAGCTCTAGTAATGCACCAAAAACTGTCGTATTCTACACTCTTCTATACTATTTAGAACTCGGGTGTCGGCCCCAAAGTAAAAAAAAATTTCAAATTCATCGCGCCCCTTTTTTTTCTGCCCCATAATCTGAGACATGATCTTTGTAGCGATAAAACCCCTCTAAGTTTTCTATATACTGTAGTAAAATGGCCCAAAAGGGTTTAATATGATTTAGATTTGTGACAGCCCAAATCCCAAATAAAAGTTCGGCAGAAACACTATCAAAGGAAACAGACACCTACTTGAGCAACGCTAGTTGTGAGCAACTTTCTTCATTTTGTACAGGTTTTGATAATCTTCATTGTATTTTAAGTCTGTGACTTGTGGAAATATGATGAAAATAATCAATTTTAACCACCATGGATAATGGATATAATTTTTATAACCCATCCCTTTTTCCCCTAGAAATTAGAGATAAAAAAAATATACATTATTATCTGTTAAGCCAATTTAGATCCCAGGGTTTCTTATACTAAGGGAGTTGACAAAATATATTAGAAGGTGAAAGGAGGTGAAGGGGGGATTTTTCAGTCTCTAATATCGAAACCAATGCATTAGGAATAGAGATGGGAATTCGTTTAGAATTTCGGGAAAAACTTCGGTTCGGAACAAGTCAACTTTGGGGTACTTCGGGGTGAAGAAGTGTGCTTTTTCATTGATAAAATGGCGCGAGCACATGGCGTTACAGGGGCAAAGAAATTGGGAGAAAGAAGGGCATAGCCTGCATGACGGCAAGATGAAGCCAATCAAGACCCGGGGTTCTGTGACTCACCGCATATATAACCGGGCGCAATCTGGGCTACGCTCCTCTCACTTAAAATGATTAGGAAGGTGCTGCCGCGGCGCTTGAATAGCCTTTCGAAAACTTATTTTCATACAGCGATTTTTGGGGGGTTCAGCTTCTCTTAACTTCTATTTCTTTTTTTGGGGTATTGGGTCTGAATCCCGTGTCGCCCTGCAGCCTATACACTCACCGGCCCTTTATTAGGTTACCCTGTCCAAATGCTGTTAACACAATTTCAATCACCAATCCATGGGGGCAATCGTGCATTTTGGCATGTAACTGGTCAAAACAATCCCTCATTAAACCGAGCATCAGTATGGGGAAAAAGGGATTTTTAGGCCTTTAAAGGGATGGTTGTTGGTTTCCCGAAGGGGTGGTCTGATATTTCAGAAACTGCTGTCTCCTGGATTTTCACGCACAAACATCTCTAGGGTTTTTCAGAGAATGGCCGAAAAAGAAAAAATCCATAGGCGGCAGTCCCGTGGGCGGAAAGCCTTGTTTTATGCCAATTCAATGGAGAATGGGCAACTGGGTTTAGTGTGAAAGCAACAGTGACTCAAATAGCCACCCGTTTTCAACCTAGGGGAGAAGAGCATCTTGAACGCACATACGGGGAAAAATTTGAGGAGATGGGCTACGGCACAGAAAACCACACCGGGCCACCCTTAGCTAAGAACAGGAAACGAGGCTCCAATTTTCCCAAAACCATTGAAATTGGACGTAAAGATTGGAAAAAAAAGTTGCCTGGGCTGATGGTTTTTCATTTCTGCTGCGAATTCGGGGTGGTAGGGTCAGAATTTGGCTCAAAAACATGAAAGCAGGATCCATCCCGCCTTTTATCAAGGTTCAGGGGTGGTGGTGGGGGTGTCATGTGTGGGGGAAAATTTTCTTGGCACCTTTTGGCCCCTTGGTACCAATTTTAGCATGTTGCAACACCCTTTTTGAATCTATGCCACGAAGAATTAGGGAGTTCTGAAGGCAAAAGGGGGGTCCAACCCGTTAATACAGGGTACCTAAAAAAGTGGGCCGTGGTGTACTGTTAAGCACTGCTCAAAAGCAAAAATTGAATATCCAAGGGGGGTCTAAGCCCGTTCCTGTTTAATTATTTAAGGAAACAGCTTTTTACAATACAATTTCCCCTTCCCTTTTTGGCGCTCAATTTTTTTGCCAAATTTACATCCCCGGGGTTTTTTAAGCGTTGTTTTGCTGCGTGGTACTCAAAAAAAACGTCTTTCCCCAAAAAAAAAACATTTTTCCTGTACATAATTTACAAGCGAAGGTTAATTACAAATTTTTTTTCTTTTGTGTAGGGAAAAAAAACGCCCCTTTTAACCGCTACAAAGGAAATAGTTGGGGTTGCTCAATTGTTTGGCCAATTTACATCCAGGGGTTAATTAAGGTTGTTTTTGCTCTGTGGTTTTACTCAAAAAAACCCTCTTTTAAACCCCAAAAAATACATTTTTCCTGTGATAATTCCAAGGAAGGGAATTACAATTTTTTCTCTCTGTGGTAGCGAAAAAAACACGCCATTGTAACCCGCTACAAAGCTAGTAGTTTGTGGGGTTTCTCAAAAGTTGGCGCAATTTCATCCAGGGGTTTAATTTAAAGGTTTTTGCTCTTGGTGACTAAAGAAAAGTCTTTTTTCACCGGCAAAAAAAAAATTTTTCCCTTGCTAATTCACAAAGGTTAAAAACAATTTTTTTTTTTGTTGTTAGCGTAAAAAAAAAAACCCTTTTAAAAAACGCTACAAAGCTGGTAGTTTGTGGTTGCCAATTTTTTGGGGCGAAATTTACATCCGGGGTTTTAATTTAAACCTTTGTTTTGTGCAGGGGTCCAAAAAATAAACTCCCCTTTAAACCACCCCCAAAAAAAAACTTTTTTTCCCCCTGTAGGATAATTCAAAAAGTGAAGGTTAATTAAAAATTTTTTTTCCTCTTGCTGTGTAGCGTAAAAAACACGCCATTGTAACCCGCAACAAAGCTAGAAAGGTTTGGGGTTTTGCTAAATTTGTTTGGGCCGAAATTTTAACATCCGGGGGTTAAATTTAAAGTGTTGTTTTGCTGTTTGTGGTGACTCAAAAAACCGCCCTTTTTTCCCCGGGCAAAAAATACATTTTTCCTGTAGCAAAACCCCCAAGCAAGGGTTTTAAATTTCCCAATTTTTTCTTTTGTTTTTAAAGGAAAAAAACAAAAACCTTTGTAACACGCTACAAACCCTGGTAGTTTGGGGGTTGCTCATTTTTTTGGCGCAATTTACACCGGGGGTTAAATTTTAAGCATTGTTTTGCTGCTGTGGTGACTAAAATAAACTGTTTTTCCCACCGCCAAAAAATACTTTTTTTCCCCTGTAGCAAATTCACAACGAAGGTTTTTTAAAATTTTTTTCCCTCTTGTTTTTTAGCGAAAAAAACACCCCCATTGTAACCCGCAACAAAGCTGTAGTTTGTGGCAGCTAAATCTTTTGCGAAATTTACACCAAGGGTTAACTAAGTATTTTTCTGCATTTTGAAATCATTAAAAAAACTTTCTTTTTCACCGCCACAGAAAAAAATTCTGTGGGAAAAAATTCCCAAATACCGAAGGAAAAATTAAGCCTGTTTTTTGTTTTTCCCATTCAGTAAAATACACAAGTTTTTAAACGGCACATACAAGAAAATTTTTTCCCTGCCCATTTGTGGAGGGCAATTTTATCCCAAAGGGTTCCCCAAAAGCTAGTTACGGGGTTCATTTGGAGTCAAAAAACGGGGGTGTGTTTTTTATCATATACAGATATCTTCAAAAAACCGTGTTTTTTAACATTTTAGAACAAACAGTATGTCAACAGAGAGGGGGCAGGGTCTTTTACCTGGGGAGTTTGGCCCTTTTCACAAAAAATTCCTGGGGCAGGGCCCCGGTCGCAGCACAGTAAGAGGGCGACGAAGGGCAGCGGCCCCGGGGTTCTGACCTTACAACCCCCAAGGGGTTTTTGATTGGGTTACTAGGGGCATCCCCCTTCCCCCCAGAAAACAACCCACAAAAACCCCCCCAAAAGGGCGGGGGGAACGCAGAAAACAACCCCCTTTTTTTGGGATTGGCCCCCCGGGGGCGGTCCGCGGCCCTCAACGTCCTCAACCCCCCTCTGTCCCCCTCAGGTTCCCTCAGCCAGAGATCCCACTATTGGTCCCTGGGGTCACGCCACTAAAAAGCGAGGATGAACAATTTGCGGAGGGGATCACAGCTACTTGGCATGAATAAATTTGGGGCCCCAAAAACCCCTTTCTTCTTGCAGTAGTTTGGGAAAGTAAAGATTGGAGGGGTGGCATGGGGGGTCAGTTGTGAGGGGTCCCTCTGCAATACCAAACCGTGAGGGGGACAGCAGTAAGATGAAACACAAATAATGAAAATGTAGCCGACCCATTTGGGGACCGGGTGAAGACGGGCTTCATCATCGTCGGGAAAAGGGGGCGTCACTTGGCGCGGGCAGCGCGCAGCCAAAAGTGGGGTGGGGCCGTGAGTCAGCAGGGTACAGCATGTAGGTGGGGCCAAGCGCCACGGGGAAAAAAACCCATTTTCGCAGTCCAAGAAAGTACGCACAGGGCTCACGAGGCAGGGGCGGCAGTTCACCAGTGCGGAGCGTTGGCGGAAAAATCACTACTCGGCGGTGTGGCATTTCTTTGCTAAGCACCGGAGGAGCCGAATATGGTATATGTAAATCTGGGGGCAAAAATTTGAAGCGGGGCCAGGGAGCTAACTTGGCCCCAGGGCCCTCTAAACACACACGTCACATCCGGGGGCCGGGGGAGAAACGGGGCAAAATTGGGGTCCATCCGCTGCCGCACAGCACGCCCATGCAGCTTTTCCATTTCACCATCAAGGCTACACCACCCTGCAGGGGGAAAAAGTTGTTTCTCTTTCCATCACTCTGCCAATGCTCCTGCCCCGCTACTCAAAGGCCCCAGCATCGTTCAGCGGGCGATTGCAAAGAGACAACTAGCTCCAACCATCCTAAGGGCGAAGCTGACCGTGCTCCTGTCCAAGTTTTGTTCTGCAGTCCCCCCTTTCCAAAGGGGGACTCTGCACCATTCAAGAAACTAATGGCTTGTGCGCCCCGAGAGGAGAGTTCCAAGCCGTAATTTCTTTTCCAAAAAGGCAACCAGCACTTCATAAAAGTAGAAAAAAAGTGGCCATCCTTGACTTATCGTTTTTTTTCCAAAGGGGGGGGCAAAAAACGCAGCGGGGAAGTCGACTGTAACTAGGGCGGGGGCCGGAACTGTCCTTTAAGGCCCACGGGGTAAAAGTGCCCTGCCCAGGTACACCAAAAACGGACAGGAGACGCCGCTTTCCCCTCCTCCACTTGTCAAACTGCTGCACCTGCGCCAATTTTCCCCCTCCTCCTCCACCACAAAACACCATCTCAGCCTCCCAAGTATGCCCCACAACCACATGTGTAGGGCACAGCAGTGTCAGCAGTTCTACACCGGGGTGCCCAGCGAACAAAGCCCAGGGAGGAACGCTCCGCGTCTGAGCAAGAAATCGGGGGGTTTTCTGCGCCAACTGCAAATGGGCCCCCAGGTGAGGGACAAGGGAGAACAGGTACCGCGCTCACCAGGGGGGAGGTCCGCGTCCTGCGGGGGCGCATTTTAAACCCCGGTTTTGTGAAAAGGTTCCGAAGTCTTTCCACCACTTCAGAAGTTTCAAATTGGCCAGGAAACGTGCATGCCTTCCCCATTCCTACAAAGCCGGGAACACCCCCTCGAGTTGCATGGGCAAAAGGCCCCCCCAACAACCTATATCGATGTTTCCACCCTTGAATTCCAGCCTCACATTTTGGGACCGACGTATGAACAAGAAAGGCCATTAACGTTTTTTTTTTAGATTCAGGCGCAGGAGTACTCCCTTTAATTTTGATGTCAGCCAGGGCAGCTCATGCGTACACCTCCGTTTGTTGGGGCCATTCGAGGGGGCCAACGTTTTTTGTCATCCCAGGACTACGGAAGAATAACGTCTTCCACTGCTTCATGTCCTGGAACAGATGCGAAAAATCGTCTGGCAGGGACGGGGGACATGGCGACTACATCTCGGGGCCACATGAGTCCGGGTGGGACTAAAATGGGGAAGGGAGGAGGACATTGGAGCAAAGCATTGGTGAAATAGTGGATTTTCAAACCCAGTAAAAGAGGGGAGGAGCAGCGGAGGGGGTAGATGAAGAGGTAGACGAGGCAGATACCCGAAAGCACCTGGCAGATACAGTGAATAGGCAGGGAGCCTCTCGGAGCATTTTGTCAGATAGCCCGCAGCATCTAAAATTTGCCGGCTAGGACAGCCGAATAGTCAAAAACCGGCAAGGGGGATGACTTCTCTCCACCCTTTTTGGACCCCCTCCTACCGGCCAAAAATGGGAGCCTTTTTTTTCCCACATTGAGAGGGAGGACAAACTCAAATACTATAGGGAAAACCTCCGTATCGTTGGCCGGGGGGGTTCCTCAGTGCTTTCGTATACTGCCGCGGCTGCTGGGGGAAGGGGGGGGGGGGGGGGTAAGCATACCAGCCCCTCACAGAACCAAGTCTGGAGTCACTGATGACAGCTTCCTTTTACCCCCTGTGAGGAGGGTAGTCCCAGCACAGCAGGACCTGGGCAGTCCCTGAAAAAAACAAGGTGGCCTACTTGGAAAAGCACTCTGCCACCCCCAGTTAGAAGATCCCGGCTACTGGGTAGCCAAAATGATTTGGCCGCAACTTGCTGAGTTTTCAGTGGAAAGCTGTCCTCCCCGGGCCCTAGTGTGGCATAGAGCGGGTGTTTCAGGCGGCGGGGGCCATCGTACCCCCAAAGGGAACCCGCTTGTCCGGGGGGAAATTTGGGAAAACACCTTTGTCAAGATGAACGGCGTGGGCGTCCAGATTTCCACACACCCCAAACCTTGGCGTTAGACACATCAGCCCTGACGCCTCACCCAAATGGAAAATGATCTACCTGCCTCAGCCCCTATTCTTCCGCCACCCGCCTGATGCCACACATCTGCTGACGTTTCTCCATCTGCCTCCCCCCCACTTTTCAGGGGCTGGTATTTTCCACCCACCTCCACCTCTGTCCTTGGCCACTCTATATCTCATGGCTGCTGCTGTCTGGCCGGAATCCCATTTTCATTGGCCACTCTCTGACCTCAGCGCTGCTGCGTTTTTGCGCTCAGTCACCTACACACTGTTCATTGTGCCATCTCTGACCCATGCTGTTTTCTCCTGCCCCCACCTCCACTTCTGTCATTGTGCCACCGGGCCTACTCCAGTTTTTGCCACCCCAGAAAGTCTTTGCCATGTCTGACCTCAGCTGCTTCCCAAACCCTCACCTCCACTCTCTGTCATTGTGCCACCTGGGCCTATACTGTTTTTTGCCACCTCCAAAACCCCCCCCCTTTTTTAAAATTTTTTTGAAAAAAAAAAAATTTTTGGGGGGGGGGTTTTTGGGGTTTTTTTTTAAAAAAAAAAAATTTTATTTTTTGTTTAAAAATTTTTAAAAATTTTTTTTTTTGGGGTTTTTTAAAATTTTTTTTTTTTGGGTTTTTTTTTTTTTGTTTTGTTTTTTTTTTTTTTTTTTTTTATTGTTGAATTTGGTATGGGTTTGGTTGGGTAGGGTTAAATTATTTGGGGTAATTGTTGGATTTGGTAAAAATTTTTTTTCCACCTCCCAAACATTTCCCTTTTTGAATTTATTCTGCTCCCCCTACCTCCATCCCTTTATTGGGCCACTCTGTGCCCATTTTTTCCCCCCCAGAATGTCATTTGCACTGCGACCCATGCTGCTTGGGCCTCGTCCCTCCACTCCCTGTCATTGTCCACTCTGTGGCCCACCCGTTTTTGCCACCTTTAATTTTCATGTGCCACTGTTACCTCATGCTGCTGTGCGTTTGACCTCCCACTGTGTATTGTCCACTTGTGGCCCACTACTTTTTTTCCACTCCAGAGCATTGTGCCCCGTCTGACCTCAGCTGCTGCTGTGGGTGCTGCCTTCCCACCTTTATTGTGCCACTCTTGGCCTACTCCAGTTTTTTTCCCCTCCCCGAAGTCATTGTGCCACTGCCCGACCTCATCTGCGCCTCCCACCTCCACTCCTTTTCATTGGCCCCTCTGTGGGCCCACCCTGTTTTTTTCCACCTTTTTAATTCATTGTGCCCCTTGTACCTCATGCGTGCTGCTGCGTGACCTCCACACTGGTCATTGTGCCACCTGTGCCTATCCTTTTTTTTCCACCTCCAAAAATGCCATTGCC
Source organism: Phyllomedusa bahiana (assembly GCA_025379985.1). Taxonomy (NCBI): domain Eukaryota; kingdom Metazoa; phylum Chordata; class Amphibia; order Anura; family Hylidae; genus Phyllomedusa; species Phyllomedusa bahiana. The sequence continues at coordinate 43,927 of JAODAL010019502.1, read as the reverse complement.
ACTGTCTGACCTCATCGGGGCTGCCGCCGTACCCCACACTTTATTGTGCCACCTGGCCCCTTATCTTTTTTCCCCTTTCCGCCTCCATAATGTCATTTCCAGTTTTTGTCATTTGCTTTCCCCGGAAAAGTGAGCGACTCCCACCTTTGATTGTCCATTTTCCAATACTTGTTGGCCAAAACCTCCAGAATTTTTCCCTTTGGCCAACGTCTGACCTCATCTGTGCGCTTGAAATACACGTTTTTGTGATCTGGCCAAAAACCTGTTTTTTCCGCCTCCAAAATTTATGGTTCCCCACCTTCTTGACCTTTTACTGCTTCCGCCGTAAAATAATGTAAAATGTGAATTTCCTAAAAACTTTTTGCACCAATGGAAATTGCCATTGTCCCAACTTTTTTTGATTAAAAACTGCTTCCGCCTTAAAACCCCCAAAACACTTTATGGTGCACCTTCAAAATGTTTCTTTTTCCAAAAAAATTATTTCCACTTTGATATGCTGCTGTGCCATTATTCACCATTGTGTTTTTCCATTTCTAATATATGTTTTCCGTTAGGAATCAATTGGGGTAAAAAAAAAAACTTTGAATCTTGCTTGTGTCCCCCACCACCCAAATTATCAAATGTGCATTATCTAAGTTGTTTTTTTCAAACTTTCCTGGCACTTTACATTATTTTTTGTTTTGGGGTTTATTTTCTGTTCTTTGTGTTTTTTCCCGGGAAATTTAAAAGGAAGATTCTAAGGTGGGATCAATCGGGTTTGTAAATACTAAAACCCCAACACATTTGGGAAACCAAAAAGCCCCTTTGGTTTTATTTAACATGGCCAAGTTGCAAAACCCCCCTGCACTTAGGACCATTTAAAATTAATTTTTAAAATTTTCCTGAATTGTGCAATTTTAATGCTAGCTTTTGTGTGAAAATCGCCAGGAGAAAAAGAAAATTGTATTTTTATAACCTACATTTACTTTAAGTCACAATAGTGATTTAAATTAAATACTCACAACCCAGTTGCAATTATTGTGTAAATCAGAATTATGAACTAATATGTTTTAAATAAGCTGTTAACACACAAACATTTGTCCTGTTTATGTCTTTTATTAAGTGCATTGAGTAAATATCCAAAATGCCAGAAGAAAAAAATAAGTAAACCCCAAAATGAAGTAAGCTGTAGTAACAACTTCAGCAGCAATTACCTTCATAACAACATTTCCTGTAGCTGAAAATGAAATTAGCGCAAGGTTCAGAAGAAAGTTTGTACCATTCCTCCTTGAAAATGTTTTTTAGGTATCTCGAATTTGTCTTACATGAACGGCCCTCTCTTTAGGGCATACCAGTTCTCAATAGATTTAAGGTTAGCACTTGGAATTGGCGATAACAAAGTATGAATTTTCCTGTTCTTTGACACAAATGCACATTGCTATTAGCAAAGGTAAAAGAAGACTGCAAACCAATACCAAAACTTTATTCCATCAGTAAACTGTGGTGGAGGGATAATCATATTTAGGGCATTTTTTCTTCCTCAGGGGTCTTATATTGCGCCTCCTTTGCTGTGAATAGATATGATACCACACGAAAGCTGTGGACAAGTGCTGCTGTTCTTGGAAGAAAATATCCATGTTTATATAATCTTAATTACTAACAGTACTAAAAAATACTAACAGTATAAAACCCTTATATTTATTTTATAGGTAAAAATTATCATTTACAAGTTATTCAGTTTAATATTATTCTTAAACACTGTTTTCAGTGATGGTTTTGACAATTGTGGAAGTCTGCACTAAACAAAACTTCAAACTATTTTTAAGCTATGTAAATGGTTATACTACGTCATATTTCCAGATTGTGAAGATTGAGAAAGTCACTGAACAAAGTTATCCTGTTGCAAATATCCATTAAGACTGAGCTGAGAGTTGATATCTTGAACTCCTACAATTAAATTACAAAAGGAAAGCCTTTTTGTCATCCGTACAGTATTCCCTGTTGCTTAACTGAACTTAACAGTAACAGTACCATATTTCCAACTCTGTCCTGCTGGGATCACCGAAGCCAGTGGATTAGGGAACAATGAAAGAAAGGAAAATAAGGTTTTGAACAGAGACCCCAGTAAATCTGCTGATAACTCTCTATGCACGAGCCCGACTAGTGGACTATCAAAGTCTTAAACTAGCTAAACTTCTTTTCACCTTTATTGCCGGCCTTTTAAAATGAAATAAAACAATCTTCAAAAGGTGTAACAAAGTCATGTCAGAAAAGCATCATTTGTACAATCATTCACAGATAAAAAGTGACACTACGAAAAATTGCCTTCATATGTCAGTTTCTGGTTACAAAGACAGCAAATATATTAAAAGATCATAAAGGAAAAATAAGAGACAAGACCTCACATATTTATTCTTCTTTTTAGCATAAATTTAGAAATTTTGCTATTTTGTGATACATCATAGGAAAATGCTTGTCTTTGTATCCTAGTTTAAAGACTGGCAGTAACAGAAAAAGCTTGTAGATATCATTATGGAATCCCAGGGTGTACATGTTTAATAACTGTTGATATAATTCAGAATGACAAGTTAGCTAGTTACTTTCATATCTTGGTGGAAACAACAGAACTCTGTGCATTTTGTTCTTTGGATATATGTATCGTTTCCGAGAGATATGTCATACAGAAACATAGATGCTAAGATCAGTCATGTGTCTATAAAGTAAGTCCGTGGATGAATGGGAAGGGGAGTGAAAAGGCCTTTACTCTGGAGAGTTTTTGTGTGCCAGATCAGATTCAGCAGAACACATTCAACCAAAGGCTAATGGAAGCTACAACAGCCATATAGTGGGCTCAGCAAATGTGCTGTAAATTAATAATGTTCCCTTTTGTATCAATTGTTTGCGCACATCCTAATTCTTTTTCTACTTTTTAAATAGCTTAAAATAAGTGGATTGCACTGGGGTTTTAATTAGGCAAGTTCATCTCGTTCTACCTTTCTAATTGCCATGTAAAATGAGAATGGGGAGATAAACGCTCTAAATACAACCAAGTGAGGGTTGCTCGGTTATATTCTGAACTGCTATAGAAATAATTGAAGAGAAATCTGCAAGTGTGACTATCTCCCTGTTCTTTGAGGCTGGTTAGAAGCAAGCTAGATTGACAAACAAAAGGTTAAAATTGTTTTCAAATTTTTGACTTTAGGCTCCATATTTCACTATTCACTACAGCTTTGAACATGGGACTACCATCATTTTATAGACAATCATCTAGACTTTCTCGTATATAAATTTGACTTGCAGTTATTTTGTATATGCTAAGTTATGGATATTTTTGTCATGCTGCTGCATTGTTAATGTTTTGCAACTGGTGGGGTAACAATCTTTTTCTTCTTGTTTATTATAAATTTCAGCCTTTTCTAACATTAACTAATAGCTAAGTGTGTTATTAAGTTGATTTCTAAGTGAGAGGTCACTGGTTTGAAATGTGGAGCAGAAATAAAAAAGATTTCCCAAGAAAAGAGAAACAGCAGCATCCAGCTCATTGATAGTGGTCTCTCGGTCAAGAAAATTGCCAAACTACATAATGTGAGTGTCATGACAGTTGTAAGAATATGAAATGAAGTCCGTCTATCCATTCAAAAGCCAAGAGGTGGATGTCAAGGCAAAAAAAATCAGAGTCAACAAATCTCCTCATTACAAGGTCTATCAGTTCTGGCAATAAAATGTGGCAGTGGAGGTGGCTGTATGCTTTGTAATAGATGATAGACGTCCATGCAAGCAATGTGCAGCACACATTACACAAGTATGGAATGGTGGCCTAAAAAAAAGATGAAAAAGCCTCAACTTCAATATCATTAAAAAAGCATAGGCTCCAGTTTCCAAAAAAGTATGAAAATTTGATAGTAGCAGATTGGAAATGGAGCAAAACAGTAACAATGCAGTTACATGACAAGAATCTGCATAACTTAGCATATGCTAAATAGTTGCAAGTCAAATGTATGTATGAGATTGCCAAGATGATTGTCTCTAAAATAATGGTAGTCTCGTGTTCAAAGCTGTAGTGGACGGTGAGATATAGTGCCTGAAATTCAAAAGTTCAAAACATTGTTACCCTTTTGCTTGCCAGTGTATGTGCTGCTCCCCTTTATTAGAAGACAATTCCAGACAGATGTTATTCGAACAAAATAACTTTATGAACATGTAACACATACAGTGGCACAGCAATCTTTATGGTTTTAATACTTATTTGAGGCCGAGAAAGTCAGTGATCATGTTCATACTACTGTCACTACTGCTTGAATGTTTCTTTAAAATACATGTTAATAAGTACATAACAATATCTAACAGGCAGTTCCAGTTTCCCATTCCTTTGACAGGCACAAATGTTCCTGCCATCTCTCTGGTGACTGTTTCTGATCCCGCTCTTAAGAGTCCTTGACTCAAAGTAGTTTCTTGAAAAAATACAGTCCATTAGGCTATATCTCTATATTGATACAACTAGTCCTAGCTAGTCCTAACTAAAGCCTAATTCCTCTTACCATTGTAAAGAAGATCAAGTCTTACTTCTAGGATTCTTGGTCTCTAGGAAAAAAATTAAATAAGTTTTAAATGATAATCATCTATTGGCTCAACCTGACTATCCAGGCCACGTTACAAACCTTTTGGGCAAACAAATCTCAGAGCAGCTATTTGCTTTTCCCACCCATCTTTATCTTTCCATAGGCCAACACCATGTACTTCTGTTTCCAGTTCACCAGCACCTCAGCAGTCAAGCCCCATGTCTTTTCTTTCCACTACCAGACCAACAATACTTTCTACTGACATGTCACAAGGCTGTCCACGCACTCTCTTTGATGGTGCCAAAGCTCACCCCTTAACATCTTTCTGAGGCTCTTTATGCTCAGTGTAATGCCGTGCATTGGTGTCACCCCCTGCATCTATCTACCAGCACTAGGTTCTTCCAAGCCTTTGCTTGCACCTCCACCTCCCTCTGTGGCTAAATGCCCCAAACATTTTTATTTTTTTTAAATCAGCCACTGAAATCATATGTAGTTAAGTGGTAGCTGCAGGCTACTAATGAGCTCTCTTTAGTGATGCCTGCAGGCAGTCAGGTTTATCATGTACTGATGAGAAGTGGATGGGGAGATTTAATACTGTGTTTATACTTCGAAGTCTAGTAAAATTGTTACTTACCTTGCCCAGTTGAGCTACATTCCTGGTTTAATGCCTGATTTACCCTGATCCTGACCATGGTCTTACTACTAGGTATCCTAGAGTTGTTCATTTTGTACCTGTTGTTCTATTCCTGGCTCTGACCTTCGCTCCACTAAAGACTTTTATACTACTATATCAGCACTACTGCTGAGAATCCATGACTATTCTGGGAGATACAACCTGGGAATATTCTTGCAACAGAGTCCATATCTTCTTGTGGAGATTAAGGGTAAGGACCTCGCACCAAAGTCTAGTCAGTACCGAAAGAATTATACATTTGAAAATCCATATCACCTGTATGTGATCATGACAGACCCACAGATATTTCTAATGTTGCTTTTAGAAATAAGAAAGAAGAAAAATGGTGCTAGCATATAATGTGTGAAGAAAATAAGCTAGGAAATGTGAGGAAAAATGCTCTTTTATTTACAAAACATAGTACATGTATAGATAAAAAATAAGTTAGATAAAAAGTTAAAATAAATGAAAATAAACGGGCAACATGTTTAACGCAGTTCATACTGCGTCTCCTCAGATTAAAAGTTAGGTTTCTTGGCTTTTTCAAATCCTATAGAAAGGATTATTAGTTTTGGAGTAACTTAATAGCCTATTTTTATCACATGCTAAATATAATTTTTCTTCTATTTTTTTGTTTGCAAAATTTTTTTGTTTGTGACATAGCAACTGCTGGAGCTTTACCATTTGTATTATTATTTTATAGAATTGGGAACTACTTTTACATTTTTGGGGGGAGTTGGACAAGCCCTTTAACTGCTTTAATTAATAATTCAGATTACATATTGTTGTGGAGTGGACTAGTAAAATGGTTACCATAGCCTTCAATTGGTCTATACTTTACCATTGTGTGCCTTATAGTTTATATGCATTCCTCCAAAATGTATAACCGAATATAGTGTTCCTATAAATTACTGTTTGACCTATAAAATTGCCTTAGAACTTTACTAAGGATTATCAGAAAAACCAGAATCTCCTCGGCTAGCTATATTACTAAGACACCATTAGGCAACAAGTAATGTACTCTATAATAAATCTTTGATCCTCATATGGTGGCAGCAAACTTTCTTTCTTCTTTACTATGAATGTTAACATCAATATTTACAGAATTTTCACATTAACTTTTTTCCCTATAATTAAATATATGTGAGGGTTTAAAGGAAAATGAAAATATAATCCATGAAAGGAAAACCTGGAGTTTGGCAAAATTCTGAAGATTTGGGAAATCTTATTTTTTTTTATAATAAAAGTTAGTAACGTCTAACCTGTTGAATAGTCTCCAAAAAAATGGGAATCTAGCAAGAGAACAGAGAGTGACTTTTGATCACTATATTTACTATTTTGCCATAGGAAAACTTAAACTCTATCAGTTCTCAATCTATAGAACACTAAAACGTAACTTTTATTATGTATAACACTTAACCTCTGTACACACTATTAAAAAACCTAATTTCTAACCTCTCAATTTATCATTTTCTAATTGTGAAGGAATAACTCCATTTCTATTATCAAGTCTGGTGGAACACCACCTATTAGCAGGGAAACCTCATATATACAGTGATTTACTAACTTCAGTAAGGGATCACAAGCATCCTACTTGTGCAATCATCCCTAATCCAATGGAAATAAAACATATAAAGTTTCCATTGTGAGACCCTCTGCAGCGGGTGACACTGTGGGAAGAGGTGAGAAATCACAATTTAAAATTTCATGCCTGACCTCCCCAACATGTTTCACCAGCTAAACTGGCTTCAAGAGGTTGTGCCAATACCAGGAAGACCGATAGTCTCAGGTAGAAATAATTTAACACAAGGACCCAGTACTTATGTTGACCATATATTGATGCCCTTTGTCACTGGCCTCCCTTCGTATCTTAAAGATACGAAGGATACTGTGATGAGAATTAACGATCTACTAATGAGTGAAAGTACACTTCTCACAAGTTTAGATGTAGAAGCCCTATATAGTAACATTAGACATGACCTGGGCCTGAAAGCAATCAAGTATTTTTTTTAATACATGAGGTATGCAATTTATGGAACATAATGATTTCGTTTCACAGCTATTGGATTTTGTTTTGACACATAACTATTTTTTGTTTGATGGCACCTTTCATCACCAGATAAAGGGAGGAGCCATGGGCGCAGTCTGTGCACCACGTTTTGCTAATGGATTTTTAGGTTGGTGGGAGGATGCTATTGTTTTTTCTGAACATTTTCAAATATTCACAGATCGGATTTTATTTTGGGGGCGATTTATTGATGATATTTTGATTTTTTTGGGACGGTAGTGAAGAATTATTCAAGGACTTTGTATCTAGACTCAATGATAATGAAATTGGGATGAAGTTCACCTTTGAAATTCATTGAGAGAAAATACATTTTTTGGATCTTGAAATTATGTTTTATGAAAATAAGCAGATTCAGACAAAGATATTTCGGAAAAATACAGCTACCAATAGTTTGCTACACTTTTCTAGCTGGCATCCACCTTCTCTAAAAAAGGGGATTCCCATAGGTCAATTTCTTAGGGCTCGTAGGAACTGCTCTACATTGGAGGAATGTATTAAGTTAAATGCACGTTTTCAGGCAAGGGGTTATCCAAAAAAAATGTCTGAGAAAGGCGTTTAATAAGGCTTTGACTAGTGACAGAGGACATTTATTAATCAGTAAACAAAAGAAGAAGGAAAAAACTGATTTAATTCGTTGTATAGGTACCTTTGATGATAGAGCCAACGAAATGAGAGGTATACTTAGAAGACATTGGCACATTCTGAGGGCAGATCCAGTGCTCTCTGAGGTGATTCCAAAATATCCTAGTGTCACATATAGAAGAGGAAAAAATCTTAGGGATGAATTTGTGCATAGTCACTTTGAGGGAGATGGCAAAATAACATGGTTACAGTCTCCGGTGGTAGGCTCATATCCCTGTGGTAACTGTTCATTTTGTCCATTTATATGGAAAACTAAGGAATTTGTTAATCCCATTGATAAGAGAAGATTTGAGATAAGAAAATTTATCAACTGTAAAACCAGAGGGGTGATTTATGGAGCTATGTGTACTTGCCCCAAGATCTATGTGGTAAAAACCATACAGGAGTTTCGTCGTCGGATCTCGAAACATTTGAGTACCATTAAAACTAGAGGTGATACTCCCCTAGTGAGACACATTTTGGAAGTACATAATGGTGAAACAGAGGTGCTAAAATTTTGGGGCATCTGTGTGAAAAAGCTAGGGGAAAGAAAGGGCAATCTGGATGTAGTTTTGTTGCAGGAAGAGGCAAGATGGATATATAGACTCAATACATTGAACCCTAAAGGCCTAAATGAAGGCTTTTCATTCTCAGCATTTATTTAATCCAGCTGATCCCCTATATAATTTTTAAAGAAATATAATACATGTGATTAAGTACGGTCAGTGGTATAAGCATGGTTGAATATATGACTATAGGAGCACCAGAGTTCACATATGTTTTTTTTTCTCTCTTCCCCTATCCACCTTGTCCCTCACTTTCCCAGTGTTTTGCAATGATGATAGGTATTGATCATATGAGGCCACAGTTTCTATTTAACAAATTGGGATATATGTATATTTATTTATTTATTTATTTTTCTTGCATGAAGAATTTGTTAGCAACTGAATCATATAATATATACACTTATGTTGCTATGATGAGACGCAGTTTGGGAGTAGATTACCATCTATTTTTGTATACATTTATTGTTTCTACCCACTGCGTAGATTTTGTGCTAACTACAAATAGAATGTATGCAATACAATTTATGCAAATACAATAGAACATGTATGTACTGACGTTTCTGCATATCTCCAGTGTAACATAGTGAATGAGGTAACTAGCTGAGACCTGTAAGAAAGAATATTTAATGGGGAAGGTGGGAGGTGAAGTTGCGGGAGGTAGAGAGGGCGGGCTTACCATAAGGCTTGTAAGTTTATTAAAATGAATATGTATATTAGATATAGAGGAGAAATGGTTTATGGGAAGAGACTAAGATAGCAGTGTACAGTATAATGGAGCATGTATTCCCAATGAATATGCATATTAGACATAGAGGAGAAAAGGTTTGTGGGAAGTGAATAAGCTAGTAGTGTGCTGTAAAATGTAACACCTATTTTACTTAGTCCGTTCTAGGTGAGTCATGCAGACGCAATAATATGAGAGAACATGGACGGAAGTCCATCACAGTTAGGGCAGAAATGTCCATTGGTACAGTATGCGGGTGCGGACGGCATGATGAGATAGGGCGCAAGCCCGCTATGGAGATGGTGAATTTGTCTGAGGAATGTTGTTTATAAGAACATAGCGGCGGCAACAGCAGCAACACATAGTATCAGTATGCATGCAGGAGAGTAAAAGGGGGAATGTTTTTTGTTGATTCTCTGGTGGTTAATTGCTGAGCACCTGAATGGGTTGTGTACCTAACATGATATAAAAGGAAATGAGCTTAGACCACATGGGACCGGACCTCTAACCCCTGATGAAGCCAGTTTAGCTGGTGAAACATGTTGGGGAGGTCAGGCATGATATTTTAAATTGTGATTTCTCACCTCTTCCCACAGTGTCACCCGCTGCAGAGGGTCTCACAAGGGAAACCTTATATGTTTTATGTCCATTGGATTATGGATGATGGCCCAAGGAGGATGCGTGGGATCCCTTACTGGAGTTAGTAAATCAGTGTATATTTGAGGTTGTCGCGGCCTGCCCTACTCCTCGGCCCGCCAAGGGCCGGGGGACGAGCCGGGGGCCCGCTGCTGCTGGGGACTCACCTGACCTCGCTCCTGTGCCGTCCGCGCCCTCTGCCGGCCGAGGCGCGCGTGCCTGTTTCCTAAGGCGCGCGCTCGTTCTCGGGGATTTAAAGGGCCAGCGCCCCGATAATTGGCTAATTGCCGGGCGCTTCCCCTATTTAAGGTCACGGTCTACAATCACTCCTTGCTGGATCTATGTTGCCTCGTGCCTTAGTAAAAGCGTTTCCTAAGTATATTCTCGCCCTACCGTGTACCAGACCTCTTGCTACGTTTCTCGACTCCGAACCTCTGCCGCCTGCCCTGACCTTCCTGCCTGTCTACGACCACGAACCATTGCCGCCTGCCCTGACCTTCTGCCTGCCCACGACTACGATTCTCGGACTACGACTCTGTACCACGCTGCACCTCGGCCGCCATCGCAAGCAAGTCACGTCAGGGGGGACGACCTGGTAGTATCACGCCGCAGCAAGTCCATCCCGCTTTGCGGCGGGCTCTGGTGAAAACCGGGGGCTACTTAGATTCCGTTCCCTGGCGTGGCTTAACTATCATCGCTTGCGGTGGTCCAGCGGATCCACTACCCCGCCGTTACAGTTAGATCCAGCCATGGATCCCGCCAAGGTGCCCCTGCCAAGTCTAGCGGATCTCACGAACATTGTCGCCCAACAGTCGCAGCAGATCGCGCAACAAGCACAGCAATTGGGTCAGCTGTCCGCCATGATGCGCCAATTCCTGGCCTCCCAGCAGCAGCAACCTGCCTCTTCGCCAGTGGTTCCATCTCCTCCTGCCGTCCCGCTGGCAACTGTGGGTCCGAAGCTTCGTCTTCCTCTACCTTCCAAGTTTGACGGGGACTCGAAGCTCTGTAGAGGTTTCATCACGCAGTGCTCCATGCACGTGGAGCTGATGGCCGATCAGTTTCCCACTGAAAGGGCGAAGGTGGCGTTCGTGGTGAGCCTGCTATCCGGAAAAGCCCTGGCCTGGGCGACATCTCTTTGGGACCGGAATAACCCTGTGACTGCAGACCTACAGGTTTTCCTCACTGAATTCCGCAGCGTTTTCGAGGCGCCTGCGCGAGCATCTTCCGCGGAGACAGCGCTACTAAACCTACGCCAAGGGGACTCCTCCATAGGGGAATTTGCGGTCCAGTTCCGCACCCTAGCCTCGAGCTGGTCGAGATCGATTCCGCTCTCTGGAGACCAGTGCAAGAGGGCCTGTCAAGCAGAGTAAAGACGCACTAGCAGCAAGAGAGACCGTGTCCATCTTCCTGTGTGCGAACTCAATCGCACGTATGGCACCCGCTTAGATGTGCGGTTTCACGGAGTGAGACCAGCAGGAGCTCTGCAGGTAGCGTGACTCGGCACCAGCCTTGCCGTCTACCTCAGTTGGCCCACGTGGTTCCAAGGCCTAGCTGCCTACTACCACAGTTTGCCACGAGGAAACCCATGGTGGACCGGGCCCACGTTGTCAGGAGGAGGAGCGCGGTCCGCCGCCGGATGGGAACCTTTCGCCTGACTCTACTGCGGCCAGTCGGACCATTCCGTAGGAGTTGTCCGTAGCGTCCTCAGCGGGCGGGAAACGCTCGCCACCTAGGGAACGTAGGAGAGAGGGCGTCACTAGCGGCTCAGTTTCTCCTGCTCCCACGAATCGATGCTGACCTCAGTGGATGGTAAGCAACGGATGCTGGTCTATAGTTCCGGGTCTCTGCTCTTCCTATGGACTCAGGCTCTCGCCGAACTTTATTCACCGCTCCTAGCAGGTGTCATCGCTAGTGTCTTGCGCTCGGTGACCCGCCTGGAAATGAAGCCCTGCTTATTCTCATCCGTCAGTGGGGAGCTGCTCAGTGACTCCCATTGTATTGTTCATCAACGGCCAGGTTGACCCTCCGTGTTGGGGTCCTACACCGGAGAAGATTCCTTTATGTCTGCCTCGCGCGTCTTCGGCGATCCTGTTGGGGCTACCCTGGCTGCAACGTCACGGCCCCTACGTTGATGGAAGACAGGGAAGTCCTGCGTTGTGGGAACGGAGTGCAGGATCTCTGTTTGGTGGCACCATGCCCGGTGTCCATCTCTCATCACAGTCGTCCATCAAGTCTCTACAAGGTCTGCCGGGAGTACCAGGATTTTGTAGATGTATTCCCGGGAGAAACAGGCTGAGAAGTTACCGCCCTCGGGCAGTATGATTGCCCTAATCTCTCCTTCGGAACCAGTCCCCTCGGGGTAGGGTCTACCCTCTGTCTGTGCACGAGACCCAGGCCATGTCGGCCTATATTCAGCGTGAATTTGTCGAAGGGTTTTATACGCATCGTCCTACTCGCTCCGCCGGGGCTGGTTTCTTTCGTTCGAAAAAAGCGTTTCACTTTGTCCGTTGTATGGATACAGAGGGCTAAACAAGATCTCGGTGAGAATCATACCCTCTACCCCTGATTCTGAGCTATTTGATCGCTCCGTGGAGCCAAGGTCTTTATCAAAATAGACTTGAGGAGCCTAAACTCATTAAGAAATTTTTAACGCGAAGGGGGATGGTGGAAAACGGACTTTAACACACGGGACAGCATTTTGTGTATCTTGTTGGATGCCCTTGGGCTATGCACGCCCCAGCCGTTTATATCAGGAGTTCGTCAACGAGGTGTTTCGGACTTGCTGTTCACCATGCGTCATTGTATACTTGGACGACATCCTGATTTTTTCCCTGACATCCAGACCATTGGGCTACAAGTACGCCAGATCCTTCGCGACCTTGTGGGGCAATGGACTGCTATGCCAAGCTGGAGAAGTGTCGGGTTCACCAGGCCAGCCTTTCTTTCTTTGTAAACATAGTTTCCGATCGAGTCTGCAGTATGGACCAGCTAATCTCCGCGATCCTGCAGTGCCACGACCTGTCGGTATCCCCCTGGGGATTCAACGCTCCTTAGGATTGCCAACTATTACCGGCAGTTCATTCCCACTTCTATACGGCTGGTGGCTACCATCGTGCTCTCACCAGTAAGAATGCTACCCGGTGTTGGCTCCGTCGGCGAGAAGCATTTCCCCGACTGAAGACAGCGTTCTCCTCAGCACTATTTGGTCCGGCCTCGATCCAGAAGAGCCCTTCAGCTAGAGTGGATGCCTTCTTCCGTGGGAGCCGGGGCTGTCCTTAAGGCAAGACCGTCCACGGCGTGTTTTTTTTCAAGACTTTCTCCTCGGGAGAAACGTAATTACGCCAATGGAGACCGGAACTGTTGGCATAAAATGCCTGGAGAGAAGTGGCGGCTCAACATGAGTTGGAGGGTGCTCTAGGCACCCGTTCTGCGTGCTTCACAGAGATAAGAATCTCCAATACCTCCAGACCAGCTCAGCGTTTGAAACGCTCGCCAGGCTCGGTGGTACTCTTTTTTTCTCGCGCTTTGATTTCAAAGATACACTTTCCGACGGGCCGAGAAAAATGTCAAGAGCGGCGCCCTCTCCGTGCGTTCTGCTAATTACCGGGGAGGAACCTGAGTGTCACCGCGCGCATCATAATGTCACCTGAAACGGCTGATTCATGGGCTCCTGTGGATCTCGTAACGTTCCTACCAGGGCAGAGAACCTGACGTGCGTCCGCGAGTCACGGAGGAGGATTCCTGGGGTTGGGGGCATAGTCTCTTTGGCCAGCCACCCGGCGTACAGAAATCCCTGACGTCCTCATCTTGCATGACACTACTGGATTGCAACCTGCTCCAAGAGGTCAAGAGACTTCTGTTGTCTGCACGCACATTGAGCACCACATGTGCCGCTAAACAAGGTCCCTCGCCACAGGCCCCGCTGGTCTCTTAAGTCGCCCTCTGACCTGTTCCAGAGTCCCCATGGACACACATAGGGCATGGACTTTATCACGGACCTGTTCCTCCATTCTACGGAAACTAGGTTCATCTGGTGTGGTCACTGTGCTGCGATTTTCAAAGATGACCACTTTGTGCGATTCTGGTCTCCTTCTGCTCCCCAATTGGCGGGACAATTCTTCCATCACAAATCGTTCGCCTACTGGTTTACCATCCCACATCGTCTCTGACCAGGGGGCGGGGGGGGGGGGGTTTCCAATTTGTCTCTAAGTTCTGGCGTGCCTGGTTCCCGCGTTGCAAATTCAAGCTGGATTTTCTCTTCTGCTATATCCCAGACCTGAAGGGGCTCGAGATGGAGAGGGTAAACAGATCTTGGGGAGTATCTACGCATTCGTGTCGGACGTCAGGACAAACTGGTCGAAGTGCTGCTTGGGCCGGAAGTTCTCATATATTCAATCGGACTCGTACTGATACTGGCAGTTCTCCTTTACCTGGTGTCTATGGCCGTCACCCGCGCCCCCTCGCTCCCTGGCCTCCGCCTCGAGGTTCCATACCGTGGAAACCAGGTTCAGGATATCAGGTTTATTTAGGCGAGGAGCTACCGACAAGCTTACTCCAGGCTTCAGCCCGCATGGAGAGTCCACTCGCTGAAAAGAGGGAAGACCTTCCCCAACGTTCCTCCCAGGGGATAAAGTGTGGCTTCTTCTTAAATTACACGTACGCCTCAAGATCCCAGCTATAAATGCGGTCACGGTTTTGAGACCCATTCAGAGTGCTGCGACAACTGACTACCCGGTGTCCTATAACTCTGCCTATCTCCATCTCTCCGGATTCCTAATGCATTTCACGTCTCCCTCCTGAAGCTCTGGTAGTGAACCGTTCTCCCAGAGGAGGCTTGTCGTTCTCGGTGCTAGAATCCCCGATGTTGAGTGGAAGTGAAGGACAATCTGAGAGACATGGAAGTTCGTCAGGTGGTAAGCGATTTTATCTTATAGATTTGGCAGAGGCTTCGGCCCGAAGAGGGTCCTGGGAACCCGAGGTCTCCAATCTCTCTGAACCGAGATCTGATCCGTAGTTCCTTCAGCCTAAAGAGGGGGAAGACCTAAGGGGGGTACTGTCGCGGCCTGCCACTTTGTCGGCCTGCGTGTGTCGCACCGAATGCCGCCCCTCCCGGGCGGCCCACCGGGGTCGGTGGCGGGCTACTGGCACGGGACGAGCCGGGGGCCCGCTCCTGCCTGGGGAACTCACCTGACCTAGCCTTCCTGTGCCGTCCGCGCCTCTCTGACGGCCGAGGCGGGCATCGCCCGAGATTCATATCAGGCGCTAGCACAGCGCTCGTTCGTCGAGGGATATAAAGGGCCAGCGCACCTGATAATTGGCTAATTGCCGGGCGCTTCCCCTATTTTAAGTCACGGTTCCACAATCACTCACTTGCTGGATCTATGTTGCCTCGTTGCCATTAGTAAAAGCGTTTCCTAAGTTATATCTCGCCCTACCGAGTACCAAAACCTCTTGCTACTGTTTCTCGACTCCGAACCTCTGCGCCCTGCCCTGCCTCCTGCCTGTCTCCGACCACGAACCATGGCCGCCTGCCCTGACCTTCTGCCTGCCAGACTACGATTCTCAGACTAGACTTGTACCACGGCTGCACCTCGGCTGCCATCGCAAGCAAGTCACGTCAGGGGGACTACTGGTAAACTCACGCCGCAGCAAGTCCATCCCGCTTTGCGGCGGGCTCTGGTGGAAACACGGGGTGCTACTTAGATGCCGTGTGTCCCTGGCGTGGCTTAACTTCGCGCTTGCGGTTGGTGCAGCGGAGTCAATACCCGCCGTTAAGAGGTTTCCCTGCTAATAGGTGGTGTTCCACCAGACTGATAATGGAGAGGAGTTATTACTTCACAATTAGAAAATGATAAATTGAGAGGTTGTAGTATCAGGTTTTTAAATCGTGTGTACAGAGGTTAATTGTTATACATAATAAAAGTTATGTTTTAGTGTTCTATAGATTGAGAACTGATAGAGTTTAAGTTTGCCTATGGCAAAATAGTAAATATAGTGTCTAACCTGTTGCTCTCTAGTTGTTGCGGAACTCCGACTCCCAGCATGTTGGGAGTTGAAGCTCTGCTGCTGCTAGAGATGCTAATAATAATAATAACAATAATAATAATAATAATAATAACATTGATATCTTTTGCATGTATGATATTGTACTCAGCTACATATTTTAGTAAATGAAAAAGGCTAACAAGATAAGAAATACAAATTAAGGACAAATTAATTTTACTTTTCTATTCATCAACTATTTCTTTCTGTGTCTTGATCATTTTATTTCTGACTATATAGTAAACTTAACTGTAGCTTTTTTCCACCATTTGGGCACATCAAAGTTTTAGTTAATGCACTGCTGATGAGTTTTTTCTGTTAGAGGATAAGATTGCTTTCATGAAATGTACTGCACAGATAATTTATTTCAAAGCAAAAGTCAGCAATTTAGAAAATCATAGCATGTAAATGTACCTTTCATATACCGCCCAGCTTTGCCTAACTAAAAATAAAAGTGAACTATACAGGTAATTTTGTTGAGAAGTAGCTATATAGACTTCAGTACTGAGAAACATAAAGTGCATATCATCTTGTAACTTTATACATTTATTTAGGACTAAATAAATATAACGTTAGTACTCAGAAAACTCTTACAGTTACTATTACAATGAATAATACTACTAATAATATTAGAAAATGAAAGAATTGTTGTATAAGAATCAGAAGAACACACTACACACCACCTTAAATACACTTCGTAGCTGGTAGTTCAGTTCCTGACACCATTGCCTGACAGTATTGATGTCCTAGATGAGAAACTGACCAAGGACAACATTGGCTTTGAGTTGTTCCCTTGTTTGTGTGGGTTTTCTTCTACAATCCAATAATTTTGTAGTGCTTGTTATGCTCACCAGAGATGGGTGGTGGATTCTCTGGGTACAAGCTTTGACATAAAACCATGCTGAGGTGTGAAGTCTGAGGAGCCCCTATGCTTTCCTTTACAAGGAATCTGGACTTTGCCGAAGAAAACTCCAAGGTTTCAACCCCCAACGTGGTTACCCCTGGTGACAGCTACTGTCTGGACAGGAGAGGCAGAGAATGTAGAGGTACAAGCAGAAGATCAGGACAGGTGAAGCTGTTTTGTAAAGAGGAAACAGGCCTAAGGTTGGGAAAGGCAGCAGACAAATATAGGTGTCAGGAGATGAGCTGATGTCAGCTACTAGAAATTCTTACACTACAATGCTAGTCAAATGCAAGTTAGCAAATCAACAAACTGACAGAGAAGGAAGGGGGAGGTGCCCATTGAGAATGATTAGGTGGAAAGTAATTGATCCTGGGAAAGCTGGGTGGCGCACTGATCCTTTAAGGTAGCAAGGAGGCACTCAAAGCTGCCCTAGGAAAGGACCTGCAAGAGAAGCGAGCAGATTGACCAGAGACGTGCCGCACTGCAGGGTATGGCATAGAGGTAAACAAGTGTGTTGTGGCGCGTCTTGTTAAAGTGACAAGGAAAAGAGGACAAATAGCTTAAAACAGCAAGTTAGATGGTTGCTTTTATATCCAAAGATTTTTTATTCTGAGAGCTGAAATTCGAGTGGTTGCTGTGGGTAACTCATCCATAACATCTTCCTTCTTTGGTATATTTTCCATAATATGTTTTGCTACAGAATGTCACTATACAAATATAGAATAATTTTGAACAATGACAAAGTTGTAGAAAAATGGAATTGTAAAGTAAAAAAAAATTGAATAATAATACTAGATTGCAATACATATTTTCTAGAGCATTCAATATTGCTAATTTCCTAAACTCTATGTCTGTAGTACAAGTCTTTCAATAAAGAGTCTAATTTTCCTAAGGGGGCAGTTATCATTGAAATCCCAATAGCACACACACATTAGTGAGGATTTATGCCTTTATGATGCACAACTTATGGCTTGAAAGCTCTGAGATAAGTCTCAAATGGCTTATTTTCTTTCCTGGGGTGTGCCACCACGGCCAGCTCAGTGATTTTATTTACTGGAAATTTTGATTGATTTTGCTGAAATATGTTTAACTATTGTGTTTTTGATTATAAACAAAGGATAATAGTAAATACTGTATTATTTACTGAATATGTACTGAATTTCAATCCTTTGCTTGCAAAGAAAGAGTAGTCAGAAATGGTTTACATAGGCCACTATCAATGAGAAACTGATACATTTACACTTTTACATATATTATTAATTATTGTTGTTATTTTGCCTACTGTGTAATCAATATCAGTATTAGTATCATTATTACTATTATTATTGTTTTCTTGCTTAAATAATTAAAATAATAACAGCAAGTATTTGTGAACAGTTAAGAAAATGATGCGTGTGTTTCCAAATTCTTGCAAAATAAAATAAACTGTGTGGCGTGTATATGTATTCAGCCCCCTGAATCTATACTTTGTAGGACCACTTTTATCTGTAATAGCAGCTGCTGTCTTTTTGGGGTCTCTACCAGCTTTGCACATCTAGAGAATTTCTGTTCACTTCTCATTACAAAATAGCTCTTTTTTTTCCTTTTTTTTTTTTTTTTATAGTTCTGTTCAGATTGGTTGGTGACATTGTGAAAGAGATTACAAGTCATGTCACAGATTCTCAATGGGACTTCGGTCTGAACTTGGCATGGGCCATTTTAACACATAAATATGCGTTTTAAACTATTCCATTGTAGCTTTGACTGTATGTTAAGGGTCATTGTCCTGCTGGAAAGTGAACCTATGCTTCAGTCTCAAGTCTTTTGCAGCCTCTAACAGGTTTTCTTACAGGATTGTCAAGTATTCAGCTCCAACCATCTTTCCATCCACTCTGACCAGCTATACGTTTGTCCATATTTTATTCCAAAGGTGCCCACATTTGTTCTAAAAAAATCATTTTTATTCTATTGATCATTTTTGGAATTGATTTCAGTTTGGGTAAAATATACCTCTAGTGATCCACTTAAATCCTCTTTGAATATGCACTTCAGTATGTAAGCACAAATTTTTGTTCTACAACTAAAATAAATGAGTTCTCTGTGCTGTTTGGTAACTAGCAGACTGCATATTTTATTCTTTTCAACATGGGGCTGAATAGGGGGTGACAAATTACTTTAGTTGCAGCACTCCTTCAGGTCAATATCTCAAGAAAAACGGTGTATTTATTAAAGGTTTTTGATATGTGGGAAGGAGGGCTGCAACTTTTAAATAAATAGGTAGATAGATGGTAGAGCAAAATCTAAAACAATTCAAATATGTTATCTAAACTGGGAAATAGAAGTTGCATGTGTGTCAGTAGAAGGAACTTGCTAGCTGAAAAATTCCTTTGATTACAGCAGCACCGGCATTAAGCTCAGCCTACGCATATCGAACAAACATAATCATGGCTGGCTTTGAAATGTGTAGGCTAAGCTGCCTTCTCCTTATAGGCCTTGCTTGCTGTTTTTGTGCATATATTTTTTGACAAATTGTATCGCTTTTTAAAAAATCTGAATAAAATTCATGTTTTATATATTTTTTCAAGAGGAGGTGTGGACTTTTTCTTCAATTATTTTCATATGGTTGCCACGTTGTCCTGCACTGGTTGAGGAGCTGATCAACTACTTTACGATTCACACTGATCACATGTTATTAAGCCACCAATAAAACTCAATCCAATATTCAAACTCAAAAACACGTGATAAAACCAATACATTGAATAATTCTAATATATCAGCAAGAGTGGCTAATAGTGATAGTAAATCCATCTGGATTCTCTACTTAGTAATTTCTTATTTCTTTCTTGCAAGTTACCAAAGCTTCTAGACCAAAACACCTCCTCAATTCCAGTGAAGGGGAAGGAGCTTGTGTCTCCAGCATGCACGTCAGCAAAATGACATAATACCATTGTTGCAGCCCCGGAACAGAATTTGCCATGCTACATTAGAGACACCAAACACCTCATCTCTGCGATAGAACAGGTCACATGATCAAGTAATATCAATTGGCTGTCTTGTGACATTTGGGTTTATACCCGTGTATTCCCCACGACCAAGCACTTACAGCTCTTATTTGCCACCGACATACAGTAGATTTACCCCAAATAAACAAACATTTTTTGGTAAAAGCTATCCAGTTTTTACTATGAAATAACTCCTATGTTTAAGAAATGTCTCAATCTTTTCTGTGTCTCCTCTAGCAGGATTTTATACAGAGCAGGTGGAAGGATCACCTATATCCTTGTCTTTATTTGTCTGTGACAGAGGAGTATAACTATGATTTTTCAGGTTTGCAGAAACCATAACAAATGGTTGGGTTAGACACTGCTCTGTTTGTGACTCCCTGCAGACAATATTAACAACTTACTGTTAGTGAATTAGAAAACAAAAGAGGTCAACAACAAAAACTGCTGAGCATAGAAGGGAAAGTCTCCATAAAAGTAAAATACAATATGTTATAAAAGTCTAACAGAATTTAATGCCATAAACCACAGTATTTTATATAAGAAATATGTAATATAGCAAAAATTGCCCTATGACACATGCACTGACATAACAATAAAACTACCGTATTAATATTATGCTGTTCCCCCTTGTACCATGCTCAAACCGATTTAGGCATAGACTTGACAAGACCTTTGAAGAGGACTTGTGGTATCTAGCACAAAGACATTAGCAGCAGAGCGATTAGACTGTAAAGTGGGACTTTTAAGGTTCATATTTGCTTTTTTACAATATTCCACAAATGTTTGATCAAATTGAGATCTAAGGAATTAAAAGGCCTTGAATTATTTGCTAAGTTTCTGAAACCATTTCTGAACATTATTTGCTTTTAGGGAATACCATTGTCACTAGGGAGTTTTCTTGGTCTGCGAAAATTGTTAGGTAGATAGATTGTGCATGTCAAAGTAACATCCACTCGAATGCCAAGACCAAATGTTTGTCAGCAGCATATTGGCCAGATCATCAGACTACCTCTGCCGACTTTTCATTTTCCAGTCTTAGATTACAGTGCCATCTTTTCCTCAGATAATTTACTTGACAATCCCACCATCCACATATTGAAAAAAAACAACACATGAATTATCAAAACAGGTCATCTTTTTCTCTTGCTACATGGTCTAGTTTTTATGTTTTCAAGGCTATTGAAGGCACACTTTCAGCAACTGGTGTAAAAGTTAGACAATTCTAAAGCTGCACCAATATATCAAGCAGCATGGTCCAATATAATAAATCAGGTACATTTAGATTACCTGTCTAAGTTTACACGATCTAACTTTTAGACAGTAATATTAAATGAGGGCCATTGTTTCTATATTCAATACATCAACCTCAGGAAATGACTGTTTACATGATACATAATTTAGCCTTCTTCATAATTTAATTGTTTATAAAAATAAAAAACGTCTATCCTTATCCACTGGATAGGTAATAAATGTATGATCGCTTGAGGCCCCAGCTCTGAGCCCCTGTTCGATCACTGTTCCTTCTCACAGTTTGTTAGCAGTAAAGGGGTAGTGTTGAGCGATTGCGTTGGCTATCGAGATCGATCGATAGTCGATAGTCGGCCGCTATCGATAAGGTTTTTCGATAGTGAGCATCGATTTATGCGCGTGAACATTAAAGTCTATGGGGAGCGGAGAGCTTACAACACCTTCATTATTACACCCAAACAGGTGGAGAAGCTGAAAATTAAATACCAAAAGTAAATGGATACGTGCTACATCTTAGGCAACACACTTAGGTTATAAAAGTCACAGATAAAAAGTCACAGACACATTACTATCCAGTCTTGTACCACAGCCTGTCCCTTAAACCTGCATCACCCACACATTTTAAATAGTGACAGAAGGGCTGTATGATTTGAACCATCACTGTTACTTGAACTGGACATTGAATATCCATGTCCTGGAATACGCAGCATGAGCCCAAACCTGCCATGTCCCCACATTTAAAAAGTACCGGAATAAGGAGTCTTTTCAACACCATTTAGTTTCACTGGACATTGACTATACCTGTCCTGGGCATCACAGCATGAGAGCTCCCCAAACCTGCATTGACCCCCACATTAAACAGTGCCGGGAAAAAAGGAGTCTTTCAGCCACCATTTTAGTTGAACTGGACATCTGATATACCGTGTCATGGGCACAGCATGGAGGCCCCAAACCTGCATGGACCCCCCACATTTTAAAAGTGCCGGAAAAAGGAGTCTTTTCAACACCATTTTAGTTGAACTGGGACATTGGACTTATACTGTCCTGGGCCACAGCATGAGCCCCAAACCTGCCATGACCCCCACATTTAAAAAGTGCCGGAAAAAGGAGTCTTTCAACCACCATATTTAGTTTATGGAATTGACTATACCTGTCCTGGGCCACGCATGAGCCCAAATTGCATGACCCCCACATGTTAAAAGTACCGGAAAAAGGAGTCTTTCAAACCCCCATTTTCAGTTGACTGGACATTGACTATAGACATGTCCCTGGCCACAAGCATACTAAAAACGAGCCCCAAACCTGCTGACCCCCAAATTTAAAAAGATGCCGTGAAAAAAAGGAGTCATTTCCAACCAACATTTTTGTGAACGGACATTGGACTTATACTGTCCTGTGCCACAGGCATGAGCCCCAAAACTGATGACCCCCACATTTAAAAAGTGCCGGAAAAAAGGGATGTATTTCAACCACCTTTTGTTTCACTGGACATTGACTATACCTGTCTGGCCACAGATGAGCCCAAACATGCATGCCCCACATCCATTTAAAAAGTGCGCGAACAGGAGTCTTTCATCCAACATTTTAGTTGAACTGACATTGGGGACTATACCTGTACCTGGGGCCAACGCATGACCCAGGGCGGTGTTACAGTGGAGTGCGTAGTGATGAAAGCCAAGGCTGGCGCCCGTCACTATTAACACGGAGTGTTTAAATGCCCTGACTGACGCAGCAGGCAACGAAATCTGTCATGCTGAAAGCAGAGTGCGGAAGCGGAAGTGTGAGACTCCAGCCTTCTCTGTACACAGCACATACCTGGGTTACGCTCGCCCCTCCGTAATGAGTGTGGACCAATTGAGCTTCACTTGGAAATACTGGTGTTAACGTTCATGTACAACCCAGGTGCCCTTTATTCTTGGCATTTCTTTTTTGTCATTTTACTCAACGTGCTGGAGGAAATGGTCTCTGTACTTTGTTTCTCTGTCCGTGCTTCCATACTCCATGTCCTCTGAATAACCTACATACTGGTAAAGTTTTCTGTACTCCCTTGTACAATTTAGAGGAATGTCTTTTAACAGCTATTTTGTGTACATGCAAGTTATTTAGTACTTTAATTATAGGAAAACAAATTTTTAAAATAGGTTGGAAATCCACCTGTCTTTGGTTTCTCTTTTTTTTCATTGTATTAAATGGGTTGTCTCAATACAGGGATGATTAGCTTCTGTTAAAGATCTTGCAAAAACAAGTATATTGCAATATGTGTCCATTAACAGTGGTCTACTATTCATGGTTTTTGACATCACCATCACACCTTGAGCCACTCTTGACAATTGTGAAGAAACAAATGTCTGTTAGAAAACAACCATTTTTTTTATATGGGACCTGTTGTATAGTGCATGTCACAGCAAAATGCCCCCAAAAATTCAAAGCATGTCCCTTTTGAGCCTCTTTGGTCAATTGTGAAAAACAAATGTCTGTTAGAGGAAAACACATTTTTTTTATAAATATGGACGGTAGTATTGCTGCATTTCAAAAGCAGCAGGACCCAAAAAATATAGAAATGACTTTCTCAGCCACTGTTAAAAATTGTGAGGAGAAATGCCACTTAGAAGAAGCACATTTCTGTACAAAGGACCAATGATTTATTGCTGTATCTATAGCTACTAACCCCAAAAATATTATAATATGACTTCTCACGCCACTATTAAAAAATTGTGAAGGAGATACTGCCACTTAGACTAGCCACATTTCTGTTCCAAAGGGACCATTAATTATAGCTGTATCTCACAGCAACATGACCCCAAAAATTATAAATATGACTTCTCAGCTACTATCAAAAATTGGGAGGAGATATGCACTTAGAAGCCACATTTCTGTTCCAAAGGACCATAATTATAGCTGTATTCACAGCAAACATGACCCAAAAATTATAATATGACTTCTCAGCACTATTAAAAATTGTGGATGGGAGAAAATGCCACTCTAGAAGTCACATATTTTGTTCCAAAAAGGACCATGATTATTGCTATTATTCACAGTACATGACCTAAAAACCATTGACAATGTGAAAACTTCTTAAGATAAAGTGAGAAATGGAATACGGTTGTTGTCATGAAACACTCTGCCTGTCTTTTACAGTCTCTCACAGCAAAACCAGCAAAAGAATGACTCTGTAGGAAAAAAGAGAATAAAAATTGCAGGTAAGGAAATGATCATTTAAAAAAAAGTTTTCAAGAGGACCATTTCTGTTTGAAAGCATGTGGAAGTTAGACTGGAACTAATCGGGACCTCGGCAATTGGGTCCACA
The DNA here is from genome assembly GCA_025379985.1 of Phyllomedusa bahiana. Classification (NCBI taxonomy): domain Eukaryota; kingdom Metazoa; phylum Chordata; class Amphibia; order Anura; family Hylidae; genus Phyllomedusa; species Phyllomedusa bahiana. The sequence continues at coordinate 19,616 of JAODAL010019502.1, read as the reverse complement.
ACATCATCAGGGAGCATCTATTCCTGATTATCTTGATGAAAGTTCAAACGATTCCACATTATCTGTGGGAAAAAGCCCGGATGGCGGTTTTGTCTGTAATGACTCCTACAAGCTTGTGTGAAGGTCCGCTAGATATTGACGTTTGGCTGCTGGGCAGGACAACACCTCTTATGGCGTGACGAGCCAGCTCGGGCCATTCGGCCATTTTGGGATTACCAGAAGTCTATTGGGTCCGTAAACACATGCAAAAAACATCGTGTTGAGACGCAGATAGTCGTGCCATGATCTATAGCTGATCTCTGTGTGTCTGATGTGTGACCTTCTGCATTTGCCATGCGTCGGTGAGGTGGTAAACAAAAAGATTGAAGAGGTCACCATTAGGCTTTGCCACCTTGCCTGGGCTGCTTCCCTACAAAGCCTACTCTGGCAAATCTTACTGCTGTCACGTCGCTGTGATGTTGTTCCACCGTGAAATTTGGGCGACACGTGAAGCGGACGAACAGATGTCTCCAGTTGATCAAGCAGCAAGGTCTCCATTTCTGCATTTTATCTCTATTTGGGTGGTTGGAAGGAAAGTGTGATTTTTGTTTTGTACGGGGATCCAGGAGGGTGGCCACAAAGTAACTGTTTGTTTCATTTTGATGGCCTTATTGCGAGGATATGTTGGAGGAAATGGAGCATCCAAGCACTCATGTGAGAGATGGTGCTTGATTTCCCAAGACTCTGGGTCAAGGGGCAATCGCAAACTGATCTTCTCTTCTTCCTCTCCGCGCCTCAAATTCGCGCCAACCTCGCTTTCAAGGCGAGGGACGTCGGTAACATCGGTTGTTAGGAATACCGCCGTCCTCCTCCTCCTCGCTGCCTCCGGCACAGCTTCAACACAGCCCTGACTTGCCTGAGATGATGCACCCTGAGAGCTGATGCGCCACCTTGCACTAGTTCTGGACCCCGAACCACTGCCTAATGAAGACAGATGAAAAATTGTGAAAACTGTCGCAGCCTTGTCGATTTGCGGACGAAGTGAAAGGTGCTCCGTGTCCGCATCTGTGATCTGTCTCCTCCTCCGTCGCTGGCCGGGACACTGTAGTTTCGAGTGTCCAACGATCGTCCAGAAATAAGATCACCACAATGCTCTGCTGACAAGTGATTGTCCGCACTGACCCATTTTGGTGGCTTCTTCAAAACTGCAAGGATGGTGCAGAGCTCTTTCTCCTGCCTCCACTCTCGGTGGTTCAAGCCCGTGGTCCGTACCGATGCTTGTCAGGCCATGTGTCACTTCGTACTGCGTAATGGCATTGCGCTGAGTGCACAATCGCTGGAGCATGTGGAGGGGTGGAATTCCAGCGTGTTGCCACGTCAACAATGAGGACGGTTGACGGGGGAGGCCGAGCTGACGCTGCAACGCAGCCAGGCGGGACGAAGCATGGGGTGCGAACGGCGGAAGTGGCGACTCAGACCTGAGGCTCTTCGCAGGCAGTCCAGACCCGGGCTAGCTCTTTAGTAATTTCTGGACGACCCAAGGTTCAATGACATGTGCCAGGCAAGGGATGTGATCCAGCCTAACGATCTTAAGGGACACGACCAGCAGATTTCGCCCGTTATCGCACACCACTTGCCTGGCAACAAGGTTCTTCGTCACCCAGCCTGCGCTCGGTTCATTGCTTAGAGCCGTCCACAGCTCATGACCCTGTGTGTGGACGGGGTCTCCAAGCAGATTAATTTCAACACGGGCCTGGTGTCTCTGGGCACGTGATGCCACCAGAGGACCTTGCGGGGACAAGAGCACTTGCACCCTCCCTGCGGTTTTGAAGAGCGTGCGACGAGCCTGAGAGCCACCGTCACCCCCAGAGACATCCACCCAGTCACCCAGAGAGCAGTTCACAGAGATTATAGCCCGGCCTTGGCGCGTACTTACTAGTCCATGTGTTCAGTGGTGAGATGGACTTTTCCGGACACATATGAGGACAACGCGCTTTGAAATTTTAGATGACACGTGGCTGGCCAGGGCAGGGACGGCTTTCTGCAAAGAAATAGCCTGCTCGGCATCTGGGTATTGGGGGCAAGCGAGGGCCATGACGTGGCGGAAACCCATTTGTGTCCACCAGACGGAACGAAAGGCAACATTTTTCGAAGGCCAAAAGCCTGGCAATGCCGACATCAGCTTTTGGCTTTGGGATGGTTTGGGTTAAAGTGTTCTTCTGCTCCCAAACTGGAAGACAGAAGCTGGCTGCTCTAGACTGGCCGCTGTACGGCGTGCCAGAGTCGTCAAACTGGCTGGAAGGAGAAGGGGTTGGACGGGTCTCTGGTGGTGGCTGGTGGTACTCGGGCGACGGTGGTGGCTGAAGCGGAGGCTGATCCCTGATCATGACTCTGAGAGAATGGGCAGCCTGAGGAACGATGGTGGTGGCTGGAGGAGGAGGAGATGTGCTTGATGGCGGAGGGAGACAGAGGCGTTTGTGACAGAGTGGTTGGAGGCCCGGAGTTCGGTCTGGCCTTTTTTGGCCAAGTGTTCCTTCCATTTCAACTATGCATTGCTTGCAATGTGATTAGACATGTTGGTGGTGGTTAACCACTTAAGGTTTACTTGACCTTACTTTTGCGTTTACGGCAAAATGCGGCATTGACATCGCTGGGTGAATCAGAGGCTTGCTCAAAGGAAATGGCCCAGGCTTGAGAGGGTCCTGGACCTTTTTGACGGCGAATTAAGCGGAGGAGCGGGGTTTTGCGCTGACCGTGATGCTGGCGGAATCATATCAGCGGAGTTCTGGACCGCCCTCTCCCGTTTTGTGGCGGGACCCGTATTGACACTACCCCCTGTTCTTCTCCTCGTCCAACTGGATGAAGCGGATGCAAGCAAATTCTGCGGAAAAGACCAGGATGAGATACGCAATGTCGTCTTCATCATCTTCATCAACACAGGTGACTTTCGGTCGTCCTGATTTTCTGCAACCAGAAGCTGCGGGCTACAAGCAGGGGCACTGCAAGGCGTTGCCGACGCCCGGGACTTTTGCAGATTGACAGGCTACCTTCACCTGCCTCTGATGGCATCAGGTAACTGGGCGTCGAGAAGAGAAAATCATCCTTTTTGTCCTCTTGATCTTTTAACATGCCTTCTGACCCCACCGAATTTTTGTATCAAGAGGTCTTCGGAAAATGGATTATCCACCAAGTGGTGGGTACCCGAGTTGACCTTGGGGCTGCTTCTGGTTGGGACAGATTGCTGATGATGCTGATGACGACATTTGTGGCAAGTGATGACTGCCGAGGACAGCAGGACGGTTAAAACTGCTAGATTGCAGGTTGCATTAACAACTGAGGAACAGATTGGAGACGATGTTGTTTACTTAGACTTCACAGGGCCCTGACCCGAGCGATGGACAGGCCTGAAAGGTCCTGCAACTGACGATCCGCTGATGCGTGTTGTCGCTGCACTGGAAGGAGCACCTTCTCTCGTACCTCTACCTCAATTTGCTACCCCCCTCTTTGCTCGCTTACCACCTGCATTTCGCTCCATGTTCAGAAATATAAAAATTTGAGAAGGTATGGAACAGTTTTGGAAAGTCTCTTATTAAAAAGACAGGCACTCACAGCTATTCTCAAATCCCTCTAATCAAAACAAAATGCTGGATTCAAATTTAACATGCAAGGTTGTCTATCAACAAATCTGGACTGGGCAAAAAAGTCCAAACAAAACACGTATCTGTTATGTTTTGATAGAAAAAACTGTATTTTTTGCACCTTTCAATTCAACTGTGGTGAATCTAGAATTGCTGTTTATAAAGATTTACGTAGATGCTGCGTCTCAATGAACAGTGCTGGGTGCGCACAAAAAGTCAAAAAAAACAACGTAACTGTTATGTTTTGATATATAAACTGTATTTTTTGCACCTTTCAATTCACCTGTGGTGAAATATAGAATGCTGTTTTAAGATTTACGTAGATGCTGCGTCAATGAACAGTGCTGGGTGCGAAACAAAGTCAAAAAAACAAGTAACTGTTATGTTTTGATATAATAAACTGTATTTTTTGCAACTTTTCATTCACCTGTGGTGAATATTAGGTATTGCTGTTTTAATAGTTTACGTGTAGATGGCTGCGTCAATATGACAGTGTGGGTGGCAAAAGTCTAAAAACACGTAACTGGTTAATGGTTTTGTATAATAAACGGTATTTTTTTGCACTTTCAATTCTACCTGTGGTGAATTAGAATTGCTGTTTTAAGATTACGTAGATGCTGGTCAATGCAACAGTGATGGGTGCGCAAAAATAAAAAAACACGAAACTGTAATGTTTTTATATAATAAAAACTTGTATTATTTGAACTTTCAATTCACCTGTGGTGATATAGAATTGCTGTTTTAAGATTTAACGTAGATGCTTGTCATATGAACAGTGCTGGGTGGCAAAGTCACAAAAACACGTAACTGTTTATGTTTTGATATAATTAAACGGTATTTTTTGCACCTTTCAATTCACCTGTGGTGAATATAGAATTGCTGTTTTAAGATTTAGTAGATGCGTGCGTCAAGGACACAGTGGCTGGCGTGACGCAAAAGTCACAAAACACGGAAAGTTATGTTTTGGATATAATAAACTGTATTTTTTGCACCTTTTAAATTCACCTGTGGTGATTATAGAAATGCTGTTTTAAGATTTACGTAGATGCTGCGGTCAATGGAACAGTGCTGGGTGCGCAAAAAGTCAAAAAAAACTGTAACTGTTATGTTTTGATATAATAAACGGTATTTTTTGCACCTTTTCAATTCACCTGTGGTGAATTTAGAATTGCTGTTTTAAAGATTTACGTAGATGCTGCTTCAATGAACAGTGATGGTGCGCCAAAAGTAAAAAAACACGTAAACTGTGATGTTTTGATATATAAACTGTATTTTTTGCATCTTTCAATTCCCCTGGTGGTGAATATAGAAGACTTGCTGTTTTAAGGATTTACGTAGTTGCTGCGTCAATGAACAGTGCTGGGTGCGCAAAGTCAAAAAACACGTAACCTGTTATGTTTTGATAGAATAAAACTGTATTTTTTGCATCCTTTCAATTCACCTGTGTGTGAATATAGAATTGCTGTTTTAAGATTTACGTAGATGCTGCGTCAATGAACAGTCTGGGTGCGCAAAAGTCAAAAAAACACGTAACTGTGATGTTTTCGTACGGATACACCGGTATTTTTGGCAACAAACAACCTGTGTGAACTACAAGATTGCTGGTTTGTAATTTAAGTGCAAGGTGGATATATCAACAGTCACAGTCAGCATGCGTGTTGTCGCCAGCACTGGAAGGAGCACCTTCTCTCGTACCTCTACCTCCATTTGCTACCCCCCTCTTTGCTCGCTTACCACCTGCATTTCTGCTCCATGTTCAAAAGAAATATAAACATTGAGACAGGTATGAATAGTTTTGGAAAGTACTCTATAAAAAGGACAGCAATTCACAGCTATTCTCATATCCCTCTATCAAAACAAAATTGCTGGATTCAAATTTAACTGCAAGGGTCTATCAACAAACTTGGACTGGGACAAAAGTCCAAAAAAACACAGTATCTGTTATGTTTTGAGATAATTAAACTGTATTTTTTTGCACCTTTCAAATTCAACTGTGGTGAATATATAATTGCTGATTTAAGATTTACATAGATGCTGCGGTCAATGACAGTGGCTGGGTGCGCAAAAGTCAACAAAACACGTAACTGTTATGTTTTTGATATAATAAACTGTATTTTTTGCACTTTCAATTCACCTGTGGGTGAACAGAGAATTGTGTTTTAAGATTTACGTAGATGCTGCGTCAGATGAACGTGCTGTGCGCAAAAGTGTCAAAAAACTAGTAACTGTTATTTTTTGATTTAATAAACTGTTTTTTTTGCACCTTTCAAGTCACCTATGTGGTGAATATAGAATTGCTGTTTTAAGATTTACGTAGATGCTGCGTAAATGAACAGTGTGGGTGCGGGCAAAAGTCAAAAAACCACGTAATACTAGTTATGTTGTGATATAAAAAAAGGTATTTTTTGAACCTTTCAATTCACCTGTGGTGGAATATAGGAATTGCTGTTTTAAGATTTACGTAAGATGCTGCGTCAAATGACAGTGATGGCGTGCGCCCACCAAAAGTCAAAAAACACGTAAACTGTTATGTTATTATATAATAAACTGTATTTTTTGAACCTTCAATTCACCTGTGGTGGAATATAGAATTCGCTGTTTTAAGATTTACAGTAGATGCTGCGTAATGAAACCAGTGCTGGGTGCGGCAAAAGTCAAAAAACAACGTAACTGTTATGTTTTGATTTAATAAACTGTTTTTTTGCAACTTTTCAATTCACCTGTGGTGAATATAGATATTGCTGTTTTAAGATTTACGTAGAATGCTGGCGTCAATGAACAGTGCTGGGTGCGCAAAAGTCAAAAAAAACCTAAAATGTTATGTTTTGATATAAATAAACGGTTTTTTTTGCCACCTTTTCAATTCACTGTGTGGTGAATATAGAATTGCTTGTTTTAAGACTTTACGTTTGATGCTGCGTCAATGAACTGTGCTGGTAGTTGCGCAAAAGATCAAAACAACACGTAATGTTTTTGTTTTGATATAATAAACTATTTTTTTTTGCACCTTTCAATTCACCTGTGGTTGTATATAGATTGCTGTTGTTTTATGATTTACGTAGAAGCTGCGTCAATGAAACAGTGCTGGGGTGCGCAAAAGTCAATAAAAACACATACTGTTATGTTTTTGATATAATATCGGTTATTCTTTTGCACCTTTCAATTCACTGTGAGGGGATTATTGAATTGCTGTGTTTTAAGATTTACGTTGATGCTGCGTCAGGATGAACAGTTGCTGGGTGCGCAAAAGTCAAAAAAAACACGTTAATGTTAGGTTTTGATATAATAATTCGGTATTTTTTGCACCTTTTCAATTTCACCTGTGGTGGTTTTGATTTGCATGTTTGAAGAGTTTCGTAGGATGCTGCGTCAATGAACAGTGTTGGGTGCGCAAAAGTCAAAAAAAAAGTATTCTGGTATGTTTTTATTTTATTATCTGTTTGGTGTGTTGAACCTTTAAATGAACCTGTGGGTGAATATAGCATTGCTGTTTTAAGATTTACGTAGAGGCTGCGTATATGAACAGTGCTGGGTGCGCAAAAGTCAAAAAACACGTAACTGTTATGTTTTGATATAATAAAGGTAATTTTTTGCACCGTTCAAATTCACCTGTGGTGATATGAATTGCTGTTATAAGATTTACGCAATAGAGTGCTGAGTCAATAAACAGTGCTGGGTGCGCAAAAGTCAAAAAACACGTAAACTGTTATGTTTTGATATAATAAACTGTATTTTTTGAACCTTTAAATTCACCTGTGGTGAATATATGAGAATTGCTGGTGTTTAAGGATTTACGTAGAGATGCTGCGTCAAAGAACAGTGCTGGGTGCGCCAAAAAGTTCAATAAAAACATGTTAAACTGTTATGTTTTGATATAATAAAGGGTATTTTTTGCACCTTTCAATTCACCTGTGGGTGAATATAGAATTGCTGTTTTAAGATTTACCGTAGATGCTGCGGTCAATGGACAACAGTGAGGTTGCGCAAAAAGCTAAAAAAACACCGTAAACTGTTATATGTTTTTGATATAATATACTGCTTTTTTTTGCACATTTCAATTCTCTGTGGTGAATATAGATTGTGTTTTTAAGATTTACGTAGTTGCTGCGTCAATGAACTGTGCTGGTGCGCAAAAGGCAAAAAAACACGTCAACTGTTATGTTATGATAGGAATAACTGTATTTTTGTGCACCTTTCAATTCAACCTGTGTTGAACTATAGAATTGCTGTTTTAAGATTTACGTAGGATGCTGCGTCAATGAACAGTGCTGGTGCGCAAAAGTCAAAAAAAACACGTATACTGTGTTGTTTTGTTCGATATACACGGTATTTTTGCATACAAACAAACCTGTGCTTGAACTACAAGATTGGGTTTGTAATTTAAGTGACCAAGGTGGATATATCAACAGTCACAGTCAGATGCGTTGGTCGCCAGCACTGGAAGGAGCACATTCTCTCGTACCCTCTACCTCATTTGCTACCCCCCTCTTTGCTCGCTTACCTCCTGCATTTCGCTCACATGTTCAGGAAAGCAATATAAAAATTTGAGGGGAAGGTATGGAATAGTTTTGGTACAGCTCTTATTAAAAGACAGCAAAATCATCAGCTATTTCAAATCCCTCTAATCAAACAAAAATTGCTGGATTCAAATTTAACTGCAAGGTGGTCTATCAACAAATCTGGAGCTGGGCAAAAAGTCCAAGAAAAACACGTATCTGTTATGTTTTGATATAATAAACTGTAATTTTTTGCACCTTCAATTTCACTGTGGTGGATTATAGAATTGCTGTTTTAAGATTTACGTAGATGCTGGTCACATGAACAGTGCTGGGTGCGCAAAAGTCAAAAAAACACGTAACTGTTATGTTGTGATATAATAAAAAACTGTATTTTTTTGCACCTTTCAATTCACATGTGGTCGATTATAGAATTGCTTGTTTTAAGATTTACGTAGATGCCTGGTCAATGAACCAGTGCTGGGTGCGCAAAAGTCAAAAAAAAGTAAAACTGTTATGTTTGATATTATAAACTGTATTTTTTGCACCTTTCAATATCACTGTGCGTGGAATAATAGAATTGCTGTTTTAAGATTTACTGTAGATGCTGCGTCAATGATACAGTGCTGGGTGCGCAAAAGTCAAAAAACACTGTAACTGTTATGTTTGATATAAAAAACGTAATTTTTTTTGAACCTTTCAATTTCACCTGTGGTGAATATAGAATTGCTGTTTTAAGATTTACGTAGATGCTGCGTCAATGAACAGTGCTGGTGTCGCGCAAAAGTCAAAAAAACACGTAAACTGTTATGTTTTTATATAATTAAACTGTATTTTTGAACCTTTCAATTCCTCCTGTGGTGGAATATAGAATTGCTTGTTTTAAGATTTAGTAGATGCTGCGTCATTGAATCAGTGCTGGGTGCGCAAAAGTCAAAAAAACACGTAACTGTTATGTTTTTGATATAATAACCTGTATTTTTTGCACCTTTCATTCACCTGTGGTGAATATAGGAATTGCTGTTTTAAGATAGAGATCTGCGTCAATGAACAGTGCTGGGTTGCGCAAAGGTTCAAAAAAAACATAACTGTTTATGTTTTGATATAATAAACGGTATTTTTTTGCACCTTTCAATTCACCTGTGGTGATATGAATTGTGTTTTAAGATTTACGTAGATGCTGCATCAATGGAAAGTGATGGCGTGCGCAACAGTCAAAAAAACAGTAACTGTTATGTTTTGATATAATAAAACTGTATTTTTTGCACCTTTTAATTCACCTGTGGTGAATATAGAATTGCATTGTTTTAAGATTACGTAGATGCTGAGTCAATGAACAGTGCTGGAGTGCGCAAAAAGTCAAAAAACGTAATGTTATGTTTTGTTAGAATAAACTGTATTTTTTGGAAACTTTCAATTAACCTGTGGTGAATATTGAATTGCTTGTTTTAAAGATTTACGTAGATTGCTGCGTCAATGAACAGTGCTCGGGTGCGCATAAGTCAAAAAAAACAACGTACTGTGAGGTTTCGTTACGATACACGGTATTTTTGGCAACAAACAACCTGTGCGGACTACAAGATTGCTGGTTTGTAATTTAAGTGAATGGTGGCAATATCAACAGTCAAACAGTCAGCTAGCGTGGTGTCGCCCAGGCACGGCGGAGCACCTTCTCTCGTACCTCCATACCTCCATTTGCTTACCCCCTCTCTTTGCTCGCTTACCACACTGCATTTCGCTCCATGTTCAGAAATATAAAAAAATTTGGTGAATGTATGGAATAGTTTTGGAAAGTCTCTTATTAAAAGACAGCAAAGATCACAGCTATTCTCAAATCCCTTAAAAAAACAAAATGCTGGATTTATTAAAATTTAAACTGCAAGGTGTCTTATCAACAAAATATGGACTGGGCAAAGTCAAAAAAAACACGTTTCTGTTATGTTTTGATATAATAAAATGTATTTTTTTGAACCTTTTCAATTCAACTGTGGTGATATGAATTGCTGTTTTAAGATTTAGTCAGATGCTGCGTCAATGACCAGTGATGGGTGCGCAAAAGTCAAAAAATCACGTAAATGTTATAGTTTTGATATAACTAAACTGTATTTTTTTGCACACTTTCAATTCACCTGTGGTGAATATAGAATTGCTTGTTTTAAGATTTACGCCATGTAGCTGCTGCTGTCAATGAAACAGTGCTGGGTGCCGCAAAAGTCAAAAAAAAAGTAACAGTTATGTTTTGATATAATAAACTGTATTTTTTGCACCTTTCAATTTACACCTGTGGGTGAATATAAATTGCTGTTTTAAGATTTACGTAGATGCTTGTGTCAAATGAAACAGTGCTGGGTGCGCATAAGTCAAAAAACACGTAACTGTTATGTTTTGATATAATAAACGGTATTTTTTGCACACTTTCAATTCATTGGTGAACTATAGAATTGCTGTTTTTAGTTTTACGTAGATGCTGCGTCAATGAACAGTGGATGGTTGCGCAAAAGTCAAAAAAAAAACGTAACTGTTATGTTTTGATTATTTTTTTTTAACTGTTTTTTTTGCACCATTTCTATTTCAACTGTGGTGATATAGACTTGCTGTTTTAAGATTTACGTTAGATGCTGCGTCAATGAACAGTGTGGGTGCTCGCAAAAGTCGCAAAAAAACACGTAACTGTTTATGTTTTGACTATAATAAACGGTTATTTTTGCACCTTTCAATTCACCCTGTGGTTGGAATATAGAAATTGCTGTTTTAAGATTACGTAGATGCTGCATCAATGACAGTGATGGGTGCGGCAAATGTCAAAAAACACGTAACTGTTATGTTTTGATATAATAAACTGTATTTTTTGCACCTTTCATATTCACTGTGGTGAATATAGATTGGCGTTGTATGATTTACCGTTAGATGCTGCGTCAATGACAGTGCTGGGTGCGCAAAAGTCAAAAAACACGTAACTGTTATGTTTTGATAGAATAAACTTGTATTTTTCTGCACCTTTCAATTCACCTGTGGTGAATATAGAATTGATGTTTTAAAGATTTACGTAGGATGCTGCGTCAATGAACAGTGGCTGGGTGCGCAAAAAAGTCAAAAAACACGTAAAAAACAACCTGTTTCTAATGGGGGGGGGGTTTTGATATAATAACTGTAGTTTTTGCCACCTTTCAATTCCACCTGTGGTGAATTTTGATTGCTTGTTTTAAGATTACGTTAGAGATGCTGCGGTATTGAACAGTGCTGGAGTGCGCAAAGTCAAAAAAAACACGTAACTGTTATGTTTTGATATAATAAAACGGTATATTTTGCACCTTTCAAAATTCACCTTGGTGAATATAGAATTGTGGTGTTTTAAGATTTACGGTAGATGCTGCGAGTCAATGGACAGTGATGGTTATGCCGCAAAAGTCAAAAAAACAAGTAACTGTTAAGTTTTGTTTTGAAAATTTTATTAAAAAATAAAACTGTATTTTTTGCACCTTTCAAATTAACCTGTGGTGAATATTAAGATTTTCTGTTTTATGATTTACCGTAGAAGATGCTGGTCAATGACAGTGTGGTGGCGCAAAAGTTCAAAAAAACACGTAACTGTTTGTTTTGATATAATAAACGGTATTTTTTGCACCTTTAATTCACCTGTGGTGAAATATAGAATTGCTGTTTTAAGATTTAAGGTAGATGCTTGCATCAAATGAACAGTGAAGGGTGCGCAAAAGTCAATAAACACGTAACTGTTATGTTTTGATATAATAACTTGTATTTTTTGCCCTTTTCAATTCACCTGTGGTGAATATAGAATTGCTGTTTTAAGATTTACATAAGATTGCTGACGTAATGAACAGTGCTGGTGTGCGCAAAAGTCAAAAAACACGTACTGTTATGTTTTGATAGAATAAACTGTTTTTTTGCACTTTCAATTCACCTGTGGTGAATATAGAATTGCTGTTTTAAGATTTACGTAGAAGCTGCGTCAATGAACAGTGTGGGTGCGCAAAAAGTCAATAAACCGTAACTGTGATGTTTTCGTACCGATACACGGTATTTTTGGCAACAAAGAACCTGTGCTGACTACAAGATTTGCTGGTTTTGTAATTTAAGTGCAAGGTGGATATATCAAACAGTCCAGGTGTAATGTGTGGGTAAAATTGAAACACCTATTGTGAAATGTATAATGATAATATAAGTGGAGTTTTCTGCAGCTAACAAAGAGACCTGCAGTTACTAGAAATTATGTTTACCCCAATATAAGTTGGGTCCCCAATATCCAGGAAATATTTCAAAAGCAAACTGTTAAAATAAAGATACCCCTACAATTCTACACTAAGTCTTGGTGAACTTATCCAGTGTCTTTTAATAGAGCTTGTCTGTGTTCGCCCGGGGGCCCCCCCCCCCCGCCCCCCCCGCTCCCCCCCCCCCCCGCCGTAAAATTTAAACAGTGGGATATTTGCTTTAAAAAATTTTTAGTAACTACATAAAATGTTCAAATCCCTAATCTAACAAATTTGGAAAAGGATCACAGTAATGTAGAGGTTTTTTTTTTGGGGCAAAAAAATAAAAAAAATTTCGCTGAGCTGTTTGGCCACGGGCAAAAACGGGGGTCCTATCCCTATAGACGCTAGAGAAAACTGGGCTGAAACGGGAAAAGCTTTTTCTTTGAAAACGGGGGTTCATGTGATTTTTTTCCAGCCAATCGCAACCATACACACCCAGTCATGACGTCGCACACACACTCACCCTGCTCTTTCTGTAATTGATTTGCGGGCCCCCAAAAAATTACGGAAGCGCCGAAAAAGGCGCGATTTTAATAGGATGCACAGATTTTAACCTAATTATCGCATGATCCCCGGAAAATTTTTTGACACCATAAAAACCTTGCCGATTTTAACTTTGTAGAAAAAAAAACCTCACACTAGTGAGGGGGAGTTTTTTAATGGGGGGTTGGACTCACATAACTATGTGAAATATAGACCATGTTATAGAAGCTAAACAAAAGCCCCGTTTTTTTTCAACTTTTTCCATCGATCTAAGTGAACGGGAAACTGTGGGTTCCCAATTTTTTTGCAAGTAGTTTGCAAGCCTTTTTTTGGGGGTTTGCGCCAGGGAAGGTCTATCAGTCCGTAGAAAAAATCAGTTTTCTTTCTGTTTTTTTTTTTCTACTCCCCAATTTATTTTCAAAAGTCTCTTTAACACTACTCCCTTCCAATTTAAAAAAGCTTTATATGATGACAGATTTACACTAAATTGTAAATTAACCAAAAGGCAATCTAGCGTCAATGGTACAGATTATGCAGCTACTGTGGGGCCATAGAGAATGTTGGCTCATCTTTTCTTATATTGAATTTGGATATTTCATATCTTATAATTTCTCTATTGCTGATGACTGGTTGCCCCTTTTTTATAAGTTGGGTTTTTTGTTAAAAGAAAAAAAGGAATAAAAATGGAAAAAAGGGAAGAATAATAGATATATTTATACATTTTTTTCATGATCAATTCTTGGCTTTGGCTTAAAAAAACTTTATGAAAAATTGCTTTTCATATGTTAATCTAGCCAAATTCTGTTAGAGACTCTATGCTCTTTTAACCACCTGTTTTTTTTTTTTTGAAACCCTGCAATACAAACATTTGCTCCCCCTTTACTAATAACAACTGATTGCTCTAGAAAAAACCGATGCATTGATTTTTTAAAACAAATTTTAATTTTACATACACCAATAAAAAGACCAATGAAATGTTTTTTTCTCACTATCTTCATGAAAATTAGAATACAATCACAATCCCCAAAATCAGAAGCAACCATAACATAAATCAAAGGCAATAGGGAATTTTTTGGAAAAAAAACATTTCTGCTACTTAGAAACATAAAAAGTTTTTGAGGTTGTAGTTCACTTTTTTTGATCAAAACTGCTTAAGCCCACAACGAGAAAAAAGACATGTCCATTAAGTTCAACCAAGGGTAGAGAAAGATGTGGACGAAGAGAGGGGTAAAGGGAATTTTTAAACTTCATCATGTTGTGGGTTTGTTTTGCTGCAGGAGGGACTAGTGTATTCACAAAAAGATGACAATGAGGAAAGAAATTAATGGAATGCAAAGCAACACTCAAAAAAAACCAAGACATCAGCCAAAAAGTTAAAGCTTTGGCAAAAAACAAATTTTCCAAATGGACATGCCCCCGAAGTTTTTGCTCCCCAAAAATTTTTTTTAAAGGGCCCAAAGAAAAACCAAGTCAATGTTTTGGGGGACCATCACAAAGCCAGATTCAATCCAAATGAAAATTTGGGGGCAAAGCAAAAAAGCAGGGTGTGAGCAAAGGATCTACAAACCGGGCTCATTTTACACCAGTTTGTCAGGAGGAATAGTCAAAATTCCTACAATCTTTGAGAAGCTTTTGGAAGGATACCCCCAAAATTGTTTGACCCAAGTCTACATTTTTTAAGGGGGCAATGTACCAAATACAAAAAAATTTATTTAAAGTTTTGACTTTTGCAGAACTGCCTTAAATTTCTCTCTCATTATTCTGGCATTTGGCAAATACAAAATTTTTGGGTTTTCCTAATTGACCTAAAAACGGTAAAAATTTTTCTGATTTCATGTTAGATACTGAGAAAAAAAGGCATGGGGGTGTCTTTTATATGTATATGCAAACTTCTGGGCTTCAACTTACATGGCCACCTTTATTTTTTTCCAAAAGCTCTTTCTGACTTCTGGATCTCTGTTTTTTTGATTTTAAAATTTTTTATTTGACCTTTCCCAACTTATCAAATAAAAAAGCAGTACTTAAAGACATTTTGTTTAAAAGAAAACAATAGACGCATACCAAAATGGCCTGAAAAAAAAAAAGTAAATTGTTTTTCAGTGTACCTTTTTGCACTGTATTTTTGTTCCAATATAAAAAAGCCCCCAATGAAAAGCATTGTGAGAGTTGAAAAAAACTTCTATGCCTCATTATCACAGTGCGTTGATTTGTAGGGTTTGCTATATTGTTTGTCCCCCCCTTCTTTGGAGGAAAACATGTTTGAACTCTCTTCTTGGGACAGCAGATTACATAGTTAGTACAGTTGAAAAAAGACATGTCTATCAAGTTCAACCAAGGTTAGAGGAAGATGTGGACGAAGAGAGGAGTAGAGGGAATTTTTAAACTTAGTTTCCCCCTACTGATGAAGATTTTGGAACCCATAAGCCATGAACAAGTCTTCCCTAAAGGAATATTTCATTTCTGATCCCCAAATTGTAAACAGATAGGATCTACATTGTAATAAAAATTTTATACAGCTACCTAATGTCACGTTTTCTGACCGCAAGGCTAGAAACGTCCATGTATGGGTGATCCTCAGGGCCCACCACGGGCACAGATGGTTTTCCGCGGTGGGGAGCCCAAGTGAAGGCTGGATACCGGGGCACGGAAACTGTAAAAAAAATGATGCAGCAGTAAAACGGATATAAGTCCCAGACAGGTAACAGAGTGCATTCAGCAGCAAGAAAACGGAGGACAATATGTCAGGAAAAAGCAGGCAGCAAGGTGCCTGGAAAGCGCAGGGTTAAAGCAAAACCCCAGGGAAAAATTGAAACCAAGGGGTTTAAACCCGCAGGAGCTTTAGCAACAGAGGGCTAGCACTATGGAAAAACGCCAACGAAAAGACCCCGAATAAGGGAGGAAATTCCTTATGAGGCAGAAGGGCAAGGTCACAGGCAGGAAGCGGATTTTGTGCTATAAAAAGTCGCAGGCTGGCGCGCGCCCCTTGGGGTGCGCACACACGCTGGGGGAAGCCACAGAAACGGGCACGCCGGGGGGGGCCAGGGGGGCGTGGGACAGGGACACAGGAGCGGACAGACAAAAGACCCGCCTGAAGCCCCAAAAGGGAGCCACGCCACCCCCGAAAACAGGGGCATGGACAGACCGTTTGTCAAAGGCCGGGGCCCCCCGTGATCCTGACACTAAGGTTAATATTATTTTTTTGCAAAAATTTTAAGGGGTTGTCTCACCATCTGTTTACAAGTCACAGCCAGTTCAATTCCCAATTTTTTCATTCTTTTTTCCTGGTGGTTCTATAGCATGATTACATATTTGCTTGTTTTTCCCATACTTCTAATTGCACGCAGGTTAAAAGGTTTTAATCTATAGTACAGAGAGCTACAGTGCTCAAAGTAAGCGATTGAAAGTAATTATTGCCCTTTGTTAGAAGTAAGACACTTTGTTATCAAACTGCTGTTCACTCTAAGGTGAAATTACACTCAGATAAGACAAGGAGCAGAGAGAGACGGGGAGAGTAGGACTGTAACCAGAGAAACCTACTGTATGTGCACTCAGAGCGGATAAAATCTCTCTTCTCTCCTGACCAAATTAAAATAAAGAGGAATGAATTTGGAAAAAGTGTTTTTTTAACATTCCCTATATGTTGAAGGCTAGTCTTTGTAGTGTGAAAACTCTTTTAACTCATCCTTTCTTAAAGCCCTCAACTGTACTTGCTGTGATCAGCAACTGGGGCCAGCTATTCCACAGATTCACATTTCTCATGTTAAAAACTGAGCAGAGTGTTCATAAGTATGATGCAGTTAGTAGGACTAGCTGTCAGCTTGAAACACATTCAGTAACAGCTATTGTAGGTAAATAGGCTCCTTAAAAGGAACCTGTCACATAGATTATGCATCCCTTGCTGAAGACGGCACAAGTTAGTGACAGACATGCTGTTTCCAGCGCTGTGTCCCTTATTCTGTACAATATAGTAGTTTCAGTATATTTAATGCTGAAATCTGGAAGTTTGCAGCCTGTTCTTCCAGAGATGAGTCCAGCTTATTCATGAGCAGGTGTTAACCCCACCCACCCATGGCTAGTCCCGCCCACTCACAAAAAAATTCAACCTATTACTGTGAATAGGTAGAAACATGGGAATAACCAGCAGATGGGTGGGGCTAGTTGTAAGTGGGTGGGGCTAACACCTGCTCATGAATAAACTTGATTCATCTGTGGCCAAAAAGGCTGCAAACTGCCAGATTTGAGCATTAAATGCTTTGAAACTACTATATCTTACAGAATAAGAGACACAGTGCTGGAAACAGCAAGTCTTTCACTGGCTTGTGCTGCCCTCAGCAAGGGGGGCATAAACTGTGAAAGGTTTCCTTTAAAGATGACCATATTTATTAGATAGAAGTAAAACAATTAGTAAATAAACAATCACCTCGATTGCACAGCCATGCGCATTTTGTTTATATTGGTTGTTACAATAGTTCAGTGACATTGGGCAAAGGATGATCAGTCTTTCTGAGAACAATCATGGAAAGATCATTGTTAAACTGGAGACTGCAAAAAAATTAAACAGGGGTTTTGAACATGTCTGTTAGTTGACTGTTAAATTTAACCAAACAAAAGTTTTCTCAAAATTTCTTATTTTCATTAACCTTAGACTTATACACACTTATGTACATTTGAAACCAGAATTTTACATACACCGTATAAAAAGACACTTATGCATGTTTTTCTCACTATTTACCATGAAATCAGAATAAACCTTACTCATTTACGTCAATTAGGATTAGCAAAATTTTTTGTATTTACCAAATGCCAGAATAATAAGAGAGAGAATTTTGAAAGAATTTTTTAAGGCATTTTTAATACTTTCTGCAAAGTCAAAATGTAACGGAGGTGGTCGTGGATCCTCTGGACCACCACAAGCGATGGCGTAAGCCACGCCAGGGAGCGGAGTCTAAGTAGGTCCGGTTTTCACCAGAGCCCGCCGCAAAGCGGGATGGACTTGCTGCGGCGGATTACTACCAGGTCGCTACCCCTGACGTGACTTGCTTGCGGTGGCAGCCGAGGTGTTGCACGGTACAGAATCGTGAAGCAGGCTCGTAGTCGGGGACAGGCAGAAGGTCAGTGCCGGCGGCAGTGGTTCGTAGTTGGGGACAGACAGAAGGTCAGGACAGGCGGCTAAGGTTCGTGGTCAAAGGACGGAGGCAGAAGGTACAGTACACGGTAATCAGAACAAACACTCTGGAACGCTTCCTCTCTAGGCACAGGGCACTATCGATTCGGCAATGTGCCCAGGAAGGGGCAGAGCTTAAATAGGGTCAGCACCAGGTGAGACCAATCACATGCGTGCTGTCCCTTTAAATTTTCCTGCAGTGCCAGGACGGACACAGGAGCGAGGCGAGGTAAGTGGGATCCTGAGCCGCCGGGGTGTCCGCAGCCCGAGTGCTGGGCTGCAGCACCGGCCGCAGCAGGAGAGGCTGCGGCATTGCGGGTGTGCCTGCGACCCGACACGGGGGTCGCAGGGACACCTGTTACAGTACCCCCCCTTTGACCTCCCCCTCTTTCTGGCCCGCATAAACCTAGACAAGAGGCCCCGATCCAGGATGTTCTCCTTCGGCTCCCACGACCTTTCCTCCGGCCCAAACCCCTTCCAGTCGACCCCAAAAAATCGTCTCCCCCTAACCGTCTTCATGGCCAAAATTTCTTTGACGGCAAAAACATTGGTGGAGTCAGCTACGGGAGACGGGGGGACCACAGGCCGAGAGAATCGGTTACGGATGACTGGTTTCAGTAGGGAGACATGGAAGGAGTTTGGGATGCGCATGGTCGGAGGGAGCCGGAGCTTGTAGGCCACTGGATTGATGCGCCTGAGAATTTCAAAGGGACCTAAAAACCGGGGACCCAGGTTGTAGCTGGGGATTTTAAAGCGGCATACCTGGCAGACAGCCAAACCTTATCCCCCGGAGCAAAGGAGGGAGGGGGTCTTCTTTTCTTGTCCGCTTGGACCTTCATACGGGCAGAGGCCTGGAGCAGGGATTGTCGCGTCTCCTTCCAAACGGCAGATGGGTCGCGGACCAGACTATCCACCACAGGGATATCGGAGGAGGCAGAGGGCAGCGGAAGGGGTGGGCGGGGATTCCGACCGAAGACTATGAAGAAGTGGGACGCCCCAGCGGAATCAGAGTCCAGAGAAAACTCCACCCATGGCAACAGACCAGACCAATCATCTTGTCTTAAGGATACGAAGTGGCGGAGATAGGTACCGAAGACTTGGTTCACTCTCTCCACTTGTCCATTTGATTGCGGGTGGTACGCGGAAGAGAAGTCCAGTTCCACTTGTTGAAGAGAACAGAGGCCTCGCCAAAATCTTGAGACAAATTGTACTCCCTGATCCGAGACAATGTGGAGGGGGAGTGCATGTAGATGGAAGATATGTTTAAAAAACAGCTGGGCAAGTCGAGGAGCAGAAGGGAGACCGGGCACGGGAATGAAGTGTGCCATTTTTGAAAAACGGTCAGTGACCACCCAGATAACCGTATTACCGTCAGAGGGAGGCAGATCGTGAGAAGTCCATGGCAATATGGACCCAAGGACTGTTAGGAACGGGCAGAGGCTGCAGCAGACCCGCCGGTTTGGTGCGCGGGGACTTGTTGCGAGCACAAGTAGCACACGCCTCAACGAATTTCTTCACGTCCTTGGCTAGATCCGGCCACCAGAAAAACGGGAAATCAAGAGGACGACCTTCAACCCTTCCCTGG